>PVJS01030728.1:0-23895 GCA_004027185.1 Glis glis | reverse complement strand
AAAAAAAAAAAAAAAAAAAAAAGTATAAAAAAATAGGGCCGGGGGTGTAGCTCGGAGGTAGAACGCCCCGGGTTCCATCCCCAGTACCGAAAAAAAAAGCCTCTTAAGATCATTTGTACTATTTGGCATATATACTTGCTTGTTTCTTACTGATATATAGAAGTTGTTTTCATGCTTGCGGTTCTAATACTTTGTTGGTTATATGTGTTGCAAATACTATATAATTAACTGCAAGATTCACATTATTTGATACTATGATGTGTCTTAAAATCCCTATGCTAGGAATCAAACATCATATTTTATATAGTAGTACATAAAATAATCATCTGTCTTGAAATCAATGACAATTGAAGGCACACCAAAATCCAGGAAATTTGGCATATTTTCCTGGTTAGAGCTTGCTTTCTTTTCAGTTTCACGCTGGCTTTTGAAATGCAGAAATTTTAAATATTCATCTAGTTGAATTTATCAAACATTTCCTTTATGGTTAGCATTCCATGCCTGTTCTAGGCACCTGTCTCTACTTCGAAAACAGAGAATTATTTTTCTACTATTTTTTTTTAGAAATTTAAACCATATGAAATTTATTTCAGCTTTTTTCATACGAATAATCATCTTGACAAAATTTATTGAACAATGACTAACCCAGCACATGGTCTCACATACATATTCATTTCCAAATATTATCTTATTAACTATATACTGTTATTTTGATACCTGATAAACCAGACCCCCTCCCTCTTCTTCCTTCACTAGTCTTGGCAATTCCTAGGCCTACATTCCTCCATATAACATTTAGAACCAGCCTATCAAGTTCCTTAAAAGTTCCTGTTAGAACTTTTATGGAATGCACTGATTGTCTCCATCGACCAATTTGAAGGAAATGCAAATTTATATTATACTTAGACTTTCAGACCACGAGTAGGGTTTTACTCTTCACTGAGTTAGGTCGTCTTTATTGAATTGTAATACTGTCTATAATACTCTTCATTTGCCTTGCATATTTTTCACTAGATATATTCTGAAGCACATTATTTTTCCATATATTAATTTCTTTTTTTTTTTGCGGTACTGGGGATAGAACCCAGGGTCATTCTACCTTCGAGCTACACCCCAAGCCCTATTTTTTATTCTTTATTTTGAAACAGGGTCTAAGTTGCAGAGGGCCTCACTAAGTAGCTGAGGCTGGCTGCAAACCCGGATCCTCCGGTCTCAGCCTCCCAAGTACTGGGATTACAGGCGTGTGCCACCACGCCTGGCATTTTTCCATATATTAAATAAAATTTAATTAAATTTCTTGCTATTGCTGGTATATAAAATGCAACTGGCTATTGAATGTTGATTTGATATCTAGTTACTGGCTAAATTCTCATCATTTAATTCCATATTCTCTGGAGATTTTTCTCTATGTAAACAATCATATTATCTACCTTATTGTAGGACATAAAATTTCCAATATATTGTTGAATAAAAATAGAAATAATAGAATCTTCTCCTTTTTAACCTTATAATTAATGCTTTTTTTTCTAGATTGGAGATTTTTTTTTCTACACAGGACCTTACACATGCGAGGCAAGCAAGCACTCTACCACAGAGCTATGTCCTCAGCCTGAAAGGAATGCTTCACTATTTTTCAAAAAAAGGTATTTATGGATTTTTTGTAAGCAACTTTTATTGGTTAATAAATTTCCCACTTGATCTTATTTTGCCAAGAGTTTTTATCATAAATGTGTTTTGAATTTTATTCAAATATTAGACATTTTCTTTGTCCAAACAAGATGATCATATGGTTTTTATCTTTAATTGGAATATGTAGTTATATTTTAAGATTTTGAATGTTGAACTACCCTTGCTTTCTGGAATAAACATGGAAGAAAATAACCCTACTTGGTTATTTAAAACACATACACATACACACACACACATACACAGATATTATCTGCTAATATTGATTTTTTCATTTCTTTCCTAAGTAAAAATGTTTATTATTTTTCTTTCTTCCATGGTCATCTCAGAATTTGGCTAGAAATTTATATGTTTCTAATTCTCCCTATGTCTAGTCTCTAAAATGGTTTGTATACTATTAGAATGATCTGATTTGGGAGTTTTGTTATAAATCATCTCTAAAATCATTGACTTTCCTTGATTTTAATGAATTTATTAAATTTCTTTAAGTGTTAAGGTATGTTAGAGACCTTTTTTGGTTCTAGTTCTCGGCTAGAATTGATCAACTATAATTAACTTTAATTCTTTGCTGTGTAATTTTAGGTAATTTAACGTATTCATGGATTCCAGGGATTAGGGCAAGTACATTTTGGGGGGCTATTTTTCTGCCTGCCACAGAAAGTAAGTAGTTGCATTAGCAATAACACCAAACATAGTTGTGCTTGTATACTGAATTATACTTTATTTCTTTGGGAATTTAACTATAATAGCGTATTTCCTCACTCTAAAATTTAAAAACTTAACATGGAATCATGACAGAATTCTAATAAGCAATTGATTGTGAAAAGGATCCCAATATCAGAGATGTTAAAAGGTAATGTAAAGATGTAAAAATTAATATTTTATTGGTTAAAATATTCAATAGCATTTTTATCCTTTCAGTATTTATCTACCTACTTACTGACTGACCAACAAATCATTTCTCTCACTAAAACAACACAAAAAAAGTATGTAATTGATGGAGTGGTAAAAATAATAACTAGCTTTTCAAATATAAATTCATGCCAATTGCTACAACTTATCAATGGAAGCATTAATTTATAATATCCCATGATATAGATGTAGCCCAACCAATTTAAATTGCATAAACCTTTTGACTTAGCAAATGAACAAAATATCTTATTGTTTCAAAATTTAAATTGTGGGCATAGAAATTTTATTTCTGAGTTTATATTTGCCATTTCCAATTTTATTCTCTAGCTCCATTCAGATATTTTTCTCCTAGTCAGATTTCTAGTTGTATTTATCTCTATTAGATGAATGCATCATGTTCTAAAAAATGACTCTCATAGTCAGAAGACCTGGGGTGGAGGCCAGCAGGACCATCTACTAACAGATGCTGGCAAATCTCTAACCTTTCTCTGGGGAATAAGAGGATGTGACAGGAACTGCCGCATACTGAGTGCTAATGAACAGCTAGCTACTTCGCAGGTGTCATTGTGAGGCAGATAATATAACCTCTGTTTTAATGGTGAGGAATCCAACCTTTCAGAGTGTTAAACGATGTGCCCACATTCACGTAAATAATAAATAGCAGAGCCCTGATTTAAATCTAGATGTCTGGCTTCAAAAACCATGATCTGTTTGTTCCATTGCACACTTCCTTCATCTGTAAAATAATAATGATGATAGCACTAGAGGGTTCAGACTTTGAGAAAATTAAATGAGATGTCCATGAAAAAAAATTGTTGGAATTCCAATGCACAGCATAAAGTTTACATTGCTTGTAAAATATAGGAATTCCTCTCCATTAATAACTCAAGTTAATTGTATAAATTCAAAGCCTTTAACTGCTATCCTTTTCATTATACCATAGAGAGTAGGGAAAATTGTCATGTTAAATTTGCCATTCAACCCATTTTATCCAAATGAACAAGTATTAAATTTGCTTCTTTGCTTTCTCATTTCTCTCTCAGAATTTTTGTTATCCAAAACAAAATAGGCTGAACTCATATTGGCTATAAATAAAGGTTGAAAGAAGATACATACTGACTTCAGAAAAGCATCTAATAAAAATACAACTCTTTGTATTATATACAGAGATTTAAAAATGTGTCTAAACATTTTATTGATTTGAACCCTAAATTTCTTTTGCTATGCTATACTAAAGGTTGATAGCTGCTAAGATGATTGATAGCGCACATATGAGCAATTTAAAGTAGTCGAACTCTTATAATCAGTAGACTTATCAAAGCTGAAAAAGAAAAAAAACATAAACCCATGAGCAGTCACCATAAAGCAAGAGAATGCTTCACCATGGTGATAGGCAATTCCCCTAACATATGTCCATGAAACAGTAACGTTTTTATTTGTAATTTATGTAATGTCCACATATATATGGGGTACAATGTGATGATCAGATAGGTAAACAGTGTGTAATTATCTTATTTTTTAAATAAGTAACAGAAACTTGTCAACACTTTTTCTTAATAATAGTAAAGAGATTGTTAAAATTGTACCGTATTCTTTTTTTCCTGTGAATAAATATGTAAGCATCAGGGAAGATTTTTTATGCCTTAGTCTATAAGTAACAAATAAAAGACTTGGCTTAAATAATAAGAAGAAATACTGGCTCACACATCAAGAAGCCTAAACCCAGTCAGTCACAGTGGCGCACGCCTGTAACTCCAGTTCTTGGGAGGCTGAAACAGGACCATCGCCAGTGTGTGGTAACTTAGCAAGACTGTTTCATTTTTTTTTAAAGACTAGGGATGTAGTTCAGTGGTGGAGCACTCTTGGGTTCAATCCCCAGTGCCACAAAACAACAAGAACAACAACAGGAAAAAAATAGGGGAGGGAGGAGGAGGAGCAGCAGCGTAAGCCTCAACCTTAGCCTGGACTTCAAGGTAAGATGATGTAGTGACTCAAGAAGGTCATCTAGGAGAAAGGTACCTTCCATCTCTCCATTCCTCAGTGTAAGAAGACAGATTCATCCCAATGCTGGTTTTCTTTGTGGTTATAATGATCGGGGTTGCATTCCTCTTTATCCATATCCAGCTATATGAACCAGCTCTAACTACCGAAATGGTCCTTTCTTCAGCTTGATGAGGCTGACCCAAGAGACAGGTCACATGTCCCAAGTGGGGCAATGCCATATGCTTAGCTGGTTGCATGGGGTCCTGAAATAATCCCTTGATAGGCCTAGCCGAAGCATACAGACATGGCTTGAGCTGTTCATTTCTCTCAATCGCTCAAACAAGGCAAGACCTCAGTGAGTCCTACTGAAGGGGGCTTGGAGAAGCGGGGGCTGGTAAACATAGGGGCTTAAGTGAAGCATAAGGTACCTATTCTGAGACAAGCTTTGTTGATAATCACAAGCTTCTATGGATAGAGTGATCAAAATTACATCAAGTTTTAATTTCTGGAGATTCAGCTAGGGGGAGAAGAAAACTGCAGGAAACCCTTAAGCAAGGTGACATGAGGAAGATCATTCCTAGAGCACTTTAGCTCCTCCTTCTCTGTGCAGCTCTATCTATGCCGAGTCCCTTGGGAGCCATATTCCAGACCACGTCATCATCTGTTTCATACTATTGTAACTATTTTCCATATTTCATCCAAGATTTTAAACATATAAAGAAGTTGATGAGAACTTAAGTTAATGGAATAAGTTAGAATTATAAGAACTAGTTAGAATTACCCATAACCATTCATACAATTTCTATCCCTTTTATTTATTATGCATTTTATAGTG
Organism: Glis glis; assembly: GCA_004027185.1. NCBI lineage: Eukaryota > Metazoa > Chordata > Mammalia > Rodentia > Gliridae > Glis > Glis glis. The sequence goes on along the minus strand of PVJS01030728.1, from coordinate 18,479 downwards.
AACAACTGACACCCCAAAAATAGTTAAGATAAAATATGTATTACCCCTTAGACATAAACCCTATATGATATTCCAAAACCAGATAAACTCTTAAATACATCTTACCAATTATATCTTTTTACATATATCTACTTATCCTAAAATTGAAATATATATATATATATATATATATATATATATATATATATAATATTTTGGTATCCTAAGATAGGCAAATTTATATTTATATAGATGCATTTATTTATAACATATGTGTAGTAATTCTCCCAAAATTAGAAGAACTGTGGTTTCATGAATTCTATTGACTATATGCTATATTTTAGGAATTTTAGATATCTAATTCAAAACATGGAAAATTTGCCACTTTATATACAAAGAAATCCTCACATGTCAGGCAAGTTAGATGGACTTTCTTTTTACATACTCTGCAAAGAAGTTCAAGCATGTATAATATGAAAAATAAATTAATTCTCTTAAAAATAGACAACCATAATGTTGTTAATATATTTTGTCTTGAGTTACCAATAATAGAATTTTATTGAATGTACGTGTTTATTGTTGGGAAGATAACAAAAAGGAATGGATGGTAGTTTTAAATCATTTAAAAATTATCTCCATATATAGTTTATACATGATATTAAGCTATTTCATTAGTAACTGGAGTGTTAACAAATGATTAAACATATAGATAAAAAATCCCTATCTCTGACATTCTAAGAATATTCCCTTAAAACTGGCACACTCAAATAATTTTCTAATTTAAGTAAGTGATGTGTTCAAGGTATCCAGAGTTCCCAAAAGTGTGAAAAGTTTATCATACACTTACCAACAGTATCACATGGTTCATCTTTATGTACACAAAAATCTTTCCTAGAAAGAAAAGCAGAAAATCAAAATAAAGATACATTCATTTGCCCAGTTAATAGATATTGTATGACTCATTAATAGATTATTAATTGAACCATGTCCTTTATCTCCAAAAAATTAACAAAACTCAGAATAATGTAAACTAACTTTTAGCTTTAAGAAAATGAAAGAATAATTAAAACTTTATAAAATACTCATATCTGATATCATCCTGAGAAATTATTGTCCCTTTCGTGGATAATATTTCAAAAATAAAATCCCATTTCATTTTCAATTTTTGCAAGATTTCACTGCTGTTTTATAACAAAATAATATCTAGAGTGGGGATATGGCTTTCCATTTGAGAAATATTGCAAGATCTCTACTTCATATAACAAAAATAATTGCCAGATTGAAGTTTTAAATGTAAGGAATGGCCGGGCGTGGTGGCGCACGCTTGTAACCCAGTACTTGGGAGGTTGAGACAGGAGGATCGCAGGTTCACGGCCAGCCTCAGCTACTTAGTGAGGCCTATGCAACTTAGTGAGACCCTGTTTCAAAATAAAGAATAAAAAAATAGGGCTGGGGATGTAGCTCGGAGGTAGAATGTTCAATCCCCAGCTCCACAAAAAAAAAAAAAAGGAAACAACAAAGAAAACAAACAAATGTTGATGAACTAAGTATTATCCATCAGCATTGGTAGTTTTAAAATTTATGCTTTCTATTATTTAAGAAAAGATCTTTCTGAAAACACATTCCAAAATTAGAAGAAAAACTCTAGATAAATGAGAAAAGATACATTAAAATTTTATCCTATAAACATGACCACTCTAGTTAGCTTACCCTAACCTTCTTTTTTTTTTTTTTTTTTTTTTTTTGCAGTACCGGGGATTGAACCCAGGGGCATTCTACCTCTGCATTATGCCCCTGGCCCTATTTTTTTTATACTTTATTTTGAAACCGGGTCTCACGAAGTTACGGAGGGCCTCGCTAAGGAGAGAGAGAGAGAAAGAGAGAGAGAGCTGAGGCTGGCCGCGAACCCGGATCCTCCAGTCTCCACCTCCCAAAGTACAAAGTACTAGGATTACAAGCGTACGCCACCACGCCCAGCCTCACCCTAACCTTCTTCTAAGGTAACTAGTAGTTATCATCTGCTTCAATATATAAGATACAAAACTAGAAACTGTGTGAGTCTAGGCAAAACAATACTGCTCTTAAACAGAACATTTATTCCCAAGGTTACAATTAATATTAAAAAAAAAAACTGAGTGATTCCTGACAACCCCAACTGAGGTAAACCCCAACACCACCATTCCCAACACCCTGTTCCTTTCCACTGGAAAACCATTGTCTATAACCTCATATCTTATGGTTAGAGTTTTCTAGTCATTGACTTCTTTTCTTTAAAATATACTTTTATTGGTGCATTGTAATCACACATCATAATAAAGTTTATAGAATTTGCCTCCAGACTGAAAGCCACTTTTTCAGAGGATGTAAAGTAGATGCTATAGTAAGAGAAGGTGGCTGGCGTTTTACTGTCTAATCCCAGTGCAGGACATTCCGTCGTGACTCTCTTTCCTTATGCCTTATGCTCTTCAGTTTTTCCTTTTTCCTTTTTTCATTTTATTGGTGCACTGTAATCAAACATCAACGGGAAGTTCAGAGTGACAGAGGCATACATGCACACAACTCTTGGTGAGCTTCTCCCTTTTCTGTACACAATACTGAGATTGGCATTGCTAATTTTGTTACATGTACACGGTGTCCATTGAAATGTTTCCTTCATCAAGTCTCCCTCCCCCCCACCCGCTTCCCTTCCCTAGACCCCCCTCCATCACTACATTAGGGTTTCTCCTCCTTTGTCTGGAGTCCCTTTTGTACCCCAACTTCTCCCTAGGCACCACATAATGAAAGAAAACATATGACCCTTCATTTTTTGTGACTCGCTGATCTCACTTAGCATAATATTTTCTAATTCCATTAATTTTCCTGTAAATAACATAATTTTCTTCTTTATGGCTGAGTTGAATTCCATTGTGTGCATATCTAGTAATTTCTCAATCCATTCATCAGTTGATGATCACCTAGGCTGGTTCCATAAATTGGCTATTTTGAATTGTGCTGCTATATAAACAGAGATATGCATATACCACTATAATATTCTGGCTTCAATCCTTTTGGAAAGATACCCAGGAGTGGCATAGCTGAATAATATGGTAGTTCCGTTCCCAGTCTTCTGAGGAATCTCCACACTGATCTCCAAAGCAGCTGCACTAATTTGCAATCCCACCAATAATGTATAAGAGTTCCTATTTCCTTACATCCTGGTCAGCATTTATTATTGTTTGTATCTTTGATTACTGCCATTCTAATTGGAGTTAGGTGGAATCTCAGTGTAGATTTGATTTGCATCTCTGATTGCCGATGATGTTGAACATTTTTTCATACGTTTATTGGGCATTCCATTTGTATTTCTTCTTTTGTGATGTGTCTGTTTCCCACCTATTAATATCAGCTAAAAAGCTACCTCGGCTGGTGTTCATCTTAGGCAAACTTGATCTCTGTGGCTCAAAACTTCCTCCAAATGACACAGGAAAATATATTTCCCTGGAAGCATAATGTATCCAGAGTCTGAACATAACTATAGTCGGAGAGGGAAGGAAAAGGTTTTCTGACATACTTGTGATAAGTAAGCCACAAAATGCATTTAACATTTGCCTGCAAAGGGAGCTACAGAAATCAAAATTTTTCAGTCCCACCAAGCCCAGTTGTAAAGGTCGGGCATTGCATAATCTCGGGGTGCATACACATACACAACAATGTCGATGGTTCCCTCTGACTCTGTGCAATGCAGAACCTGAACAATTGGATGTGGTGGGGGATTCACCAAGTATTTTTTTCCACGCCAAGCACTGACTAAAGGGAAGGACACAAAGTTAGACAAAATAGAGGGCACAGAAGAGGATGAAATACTGTCACCTCTGTAATGTGACAAGCCCTTAGGATCAGTGAGAAAGAAGCCTGAGGAGTAGTGGAGAGATCTAGTTTTCAATGGCCTTTGCCAGCAGACAAAGGGAGAAAGAAAACACTGAAAACAGATGATAGTGAATAATATGGTAACACAGCAAATCAAAGAACCACATAAAATCAAATGTTCACCTTAGGGCCAAGAATCACTGAGTGCAAAGTACATTCAGATGTAGGAGAAAAGGGATTTTATGTGTTTTTTCTAAATATATAATACATCATGTCATGATGCATGAAGCTGCAACATGACTGTTTGATTTACATAATGAGAACCAAGGGATTTCATCTGTAGCTGAACAACACGATAAAACTGTGACAAATGAACTGTTTTTTGTCCAGGGCACTTAGAGCCTGCACACAGCCAATTTCTGCTCACTTAACAAACAAATGAAGAAAGTGCATTATTTTAACAAATTAAAACCCCGTGAGTCCTCTTACCCCAAAGCACACTAAAACTGAAGAACAGAGTACCAGCAGCATTAACAAACCTCAGATGAGATTATAATTTTTAATCATTGATGCTTCAATTGTCAATTTCGTTCTAGAGGACCACAATAATGTATTCCTAATTTCAAAATATCCAAAGATTTTTTTTTGAAGGGTGGGGGTAGAGATTTGTTTGCTGCCTGGGCCCTGTAATTCATGTAGATGTGAATTCTCATTTTTGGCTCGTGTTCACTCAATACACATGAAATCCGCATCACAGTCTCATTACGTGAGTTTATGGAAATGATACCACTAGACTTTGGCAACTGGGAAGACCAATAAATTCTGCTCAAGTTCTGACTTATATTGAAAAAAGAACGAAATGTAGACTGAATTTCCAAGAATGAAGATGCATCTGAGAACAAGTCTCATTGTAGAGTTTTATAGTGCCCTGGGATATACCTATAAATGATTCATTCAAAAATTATTCCATGATTTGTATTAAATCAAGATATTTCTGCCATTTCCATGTTTTATTAAGTTTTCTATCTTCCTTGCCAATGGCATTCATGTGAAACTCACTTTCAGAAGTAACATGCATGAAACAAAAGCATATCAGTAAATATGAAAATCAAACTGAATTTTAAATTACAGAGTATTTTCAAGAGACAGACGTATGCCTTCTCTACGATTTCAGAGAGAAATGTGAAAATTACACTAAGAAAATCATAGAGTTGACAATTGGGAGAATGTGTTTTGTGTTGTTACTTATGAGCCCACAAGTACTAGGTCAGCTTTAAACTATTTATTGTATTGTACAGAACAATTTGACAAATATATTACCTCAGATAGGTTTGGGTTTATAAGAACATTATGCACTTTAGCTGAGACCAAAATTAATCCCTGAGCTAAACTTCCTTCCTAGTGATCTGTCCATATAATATACACCATTTAATAATTATCTACGATGAGCTTTTATTAGAAACTGAACCCAGTTATGACTTTAACCTGACTAATATGGATAAGAACTTGGAATCCATGCAGATTAATATTTATATTCTTTTATTTTTCAGTTTCCTAACAAAGCTAAAGGTCTAATCACCATTATGTTTATACCAACTAACAAGGGATACCACCTCAATTATTCAAACATTCACCTAGAATTTTCTGACCAAATTGTACTAGGTCACTTAGGAATAAAACATTTCCTTTAATGGGCTGATTTTTCACTGCTCTGGTGTTGAAGGCAGAGATATGGAGAAAGAGTGATTCTACATGGCAGGTGAGAAAAGGAGAATAGTTTGTCAGATATACCTTTTGGTAAAGCAAATATTTTTGACCACTCTAAATACATATTAGCACATGTTTACATCCATAGGTAAAAGTACTTGGGCATGGTGGCACACACCTGGAATCCCAGTACTTGGGAAGCTAAGACAGGAGGATCTCAAGTTAGAGGCCAGTGCATGGTAACTTAGGCTCTGTTTCAAATTAAAATATAAAATAGGGTTGAAGGTGTAGCTCAGAGATAGAATGCTCCTGAGTTCAAGCCCTATTCACACACACATACATGTATACACACATGCACACACACACACATACACACACACATATGTATGTATATAGTAGAGTATTAGGGTATTTTTCTTTAAGAGCAATAAACTAGAAAGTTCCTTAAATTAAAGAGTAATTACAGAGCCGGGAGTGGTGGTACACACCTGTAATCCTAGTACTCAAGAGGCTAAGACTAGACAATTTTAGGTTCGTGGCCAGCCTCAGCAATTTAGTGAGACTGTGTTTCAAAATAAAATAAGGCTGGGGATATAGCTCAGAGGTAGAATACCCCTGGGTTCAGTCCCTAGTACCACCAAAAAAAAAAGTAATTGCATAAATTAGGAAACTTTTATGCAATATATAGTATCTCTGCCCCTCCCTCCAAATAATGTAGACTGATAAAAGTGTATAAGTTCCTTGTTGCTGCTACAACAAATTACCACAAGCTGGATGGCTAAAAGCAAAGCAAATTTGTTATAGTTCTAGAGGGAGCTAAATGTAGATCTTCCAGGCTAAAATCAAGTGTCATTGGGGCTGTAGTTCTTCTAGAGGGTCTAGGGTATAATCTATTCTCATCCTGTTTCTAGACTGCCCCCTTCTTTGGCTTGTGGCCCCTTTTTCCATATTCAAAGCCAGCTGGGTAACATCTTCCAGTCCCTCTCTGACTCTACTATTCTGTTCCGTCTCCTTCTTTCACGTTTTAGGAACCCCATCATTACACTGGACCCTCTTGGATAATCCTGGATTACCTCCCAACTCCAGATCCTAAATTTAATCACATCTGCAAAGTCCTTTTGTCATGAAAGGTGACAAATTCATGGGTCCTGAAAATTAAGACACAGATATATGCAGGGGGACATTATTCTGCCCTTCCACAATGAATGACATAAAAGCCTGTGAGCACATATATTAAAATAAAAAAACAAATATAGAAAATTGTGCATAGCATGAAACAATGTTCTTTACATACATATGAACTCTTAACAGAAGTTATCTTTGGGTGAGAAAGTAAGTAAGAATTGGATGAATGTTAGTGTTCTATAAATACTAAAGTGTTTCCTTAACTTTTACTATGAGAATATGTTTATATTATGAGATTATGTTTAACTGTTATTTTAAAACTTTGGCTATGAGAATATGCATTACTTGGGGAAAAAAGAAATAGAATCATACTACAACATTTTCTAGAAACTATTTAAGCACATGTGAATGTTTGGAATAGATTCTGAAGGAAAATATGGATTATAAACTGTATATACAATGAGGGTTTCAACTGTGTGAATAATGTTCTGTTTTCTAAGTGGATAGTTGAACAGGCAGTTTTAATTATATTATTCTTTATGTTTTCTTGTGTATGTGAAATACATCATACTACGCCTTTTTCTTGTCTTTGAAAAGAACTGCCTGTGTTACACAGCTAGGGAAAGTTAGCAACAAGGGAGGTAATGATGAAGAATAAATAATTCAGAATACTCATTGTAAGCCAGGTACAATGACACATGCCTGTAATGCCAGCCACTCAGGAGGCAGTGGCAGGAGGATCACAAGTTGGAAGCCAGCCTGAGCGATTTAGCAAGACCATGTCTCAAATATATATATATTCAATTCCCAGTACCAAAAAAAAAAAAGAAAGAATGCTGGTTTAAAACTTTATAACATTTAAAACTTACATTTTAGAGTTTGAAAAGAAAAATGCACTAGAAGTAAAATGAAATTAATGTCATAGTACTGGTGGAGAAAAACAAAACTTTCCTGTAAACTATGATCCCAATGTTTTAAATATATGTATTTAGTTAAATAAATATATAGACAATAAAATAAGAAATATACTTTTAAGTGTTAACTTCTTCCTAGGTAGTGGGGTTATAGGCTAATTTTTATCTTTATCAATATACTTATCAAATTCCCATAGTAAGTATTTTGCATTTGTAGTAAGAAGAGAAAAATATAATTTAATAATGAGATTATGATTATCATCCACTTTAGTCATATATACAATATTTCCCAAACCTAATACTATAAATGAAAACAGACTTCATCAATCTATAAATGAATACATAAAATCCATTCATGTTTAATACATTCTAAAATTCTAAATTCTCTACATCAGAATGGTGGTAAGGTCAGGTTAGAAATTCAATTTAAGTACATATGACTATTTATGGGATCATAAGTAGTGGTATAGATTGCATATGGCAATACAAATTCTTTTTTAACCAATATATTTAGTATGATAAAATATACATTGAAGAATCTTTTCATGCAAAATCATTATAAAATGTAACATACAATATTTAAATTAATAAGACAAAAATAGAGCCTATGTCTTCACTGAAAATCCTAATCATTAACAACAAAATTTGCAGCTGGGTGTGGTGGTGCACGCATATAATCCCAGTACTTGGGAGACGGAGACAGGAGGATCACAGGTTTGCGGTCAGCTTCAGCAACTTAGTGAGGCTCTCTGCAACTTAGTGAGACCCTGTTTTAAAAAAAAAAAATAGGGCTAGGGGGTGTAGCTCAGAAGTAGAATGCCTGGGTTCTATCCCCAGTAAAACACACACACACACACACACACACACACACACACACAGCTACTTCATTATTTTTGTAGAACCATTTTACACAAAAAACTTTTTTTGATAGAGTCAAATACTAAGATTAGTTAACATGATTAAGACAAACCTTAAAGCCATAAACAAAATAAATCATAACATGTTTTGGCTTCATAAAGGAACCAAAAAAAAAAGTGATAAAAAAAAAAAACCGGGCACAGTGATGCATGCCTGCAATCCCAATACTTGGGAGGCTGAGACAGGAGGATCATGGGTTCAAGATCAGGGTGCAGTAGCTTAGCAAGATCCTGTTTCAAAAATAAAAAGGGCTGTAATCCCAGTACTTTGGGAGGTGGAGACCGGAGGATCTGGGTTCGCGGCCAGCCTCATCTCTCTCTCTCTCTCTCTCTCTCTCTCTCTCTCTCTCTCTCTACTTAGTGAGGCCCTCTGCAACTTCATGAGACCCGGTTTCAAAATAAAGTATAAAAAATAGGGCCGGGGGTGTAGCGCGGAGGTAGAACGCCCCTGGGTTCAATCCCCGGTACTGCAAAAACAATAAAAAATAAATAAATAAATAAAAAATAAAAAGGGCTGGAAGTATACCTCAGAAGTATAATGGCCCTGGGTTCAATGTACAGCAATACACACACACACACATACACACACACACACTGGCCTGTACATTCAGATATTTCCAAATCTAACCTGTCACTGAAAACTCACTAAGGGGACATCTACCGTAGAAAAGATGCATGTTTTCAAGGTACAGTTCAACAATTTTACCAACAAAATATTTAAATTTTAAATGTGGAAATTTAATAGAGACTTGTGAAAATAAGATAAAGGAATTAAATTTCAGTTACTTGTTAAGCAATTATAAATTAATTTAGGTCTTTATTTTGCTTATAATTCTTTCAGAAAAGCCTACTATTTTCATATTTTTTAAAAAGCTATTAATTTATTTCTCCTTTTAAAAAGTATTTGGTCTAAGTTTAGACATATATGTTTATATGAAAATATGTCACTTTTGTCAGTATAAATTTAAATACAAACTATTAATGAAAACGATCTGCAATACTCTTTGCATGAAACAAACTCAACAAATTCTCAGAAGAAACAACTTTGCTATGCAGTCCAAAAAAATGTGTTGAAAGCTATGCAAGAGGAAACGCTACTTTTATCCTTCAAAATACATAAACCTATTTCCTGGGGCTCTTTTCTCTTGCCATAAATATACTGTGTAGAAACAGTTTATTGAGAAGCTGATAATATGAAGGATTTCTTCATATTATAATGTGTCAGATAATTACATTTTTTGAAAAAGAAAAATCCCTAGACGTCATCCATCACTGAAATTGGCTGTGAATTCCTGCAGTTAGTCTTATACATTCAAGTTATTTCTCTTTATCCCATAGGAGTAAAGCAAATCCAGTACAGAAATAAGTAGTTCATACTATAGTTATTTGGCTGTAGCTCCTGCCTTTTTTTGTATATCCTGTTCCCGGTTCTTTAATATCAGTATCAAGAATATAAAAATAATAGCTATTTTAATTGAATACTTCCTATGGGTCAAGCATAGTCTCAGGTTATTGTTTATTGAAGAAGTCTAGTATTCTACATTGCTGGAAGTGGAAGTCCAATTGTGTTTTTCCATAGAATTTTTTTTATGAATTACTTATACTTAGGATCATCTTAATATAATGAATTAACAAGAAGCTATCATAAATCCAGTAGATTTATTTTAGAAACTTGTGTTTAAGGATATTACTATGCTTTCTGTGATGAAATGCTAACAGTTTTGATGACTAAAATTAAATTGCTGGTGCATGGTGAATCATCATTCATTTTTGCTAGCTCTAAGGAAAACAAATTCATGGATAATTACCAATATAGAGTACTCATATATATCAGATTTGGGCTCAGTCATATTTACATATTATATTTACTGATGTTTATGAGTAGTACATTCACAATACGGCTCATAATTAATCAATTAGAAACTTAATTGAAACTATTTTCTCAGATGGATGCAAAAAATTGTAAACTGCTGATTTTAACTCATTTACTTTATATGATGACTGAAAAACACAGTGTCACTTTATAATTTTGAAGCTCCACTGAAATTCACCATAGTTTTAACTTATCATCATCCACAGCTATGTCTTTAACATCAAAAATAGAGGGTGAGCCGGGCGTGGTGGACCACGCTTGTAACCCCAGTACTTGGGAGGCTGAGACAGGAGAATCGCAGGTTCGCGGCCAGCCTCAGCTACTTAGTGAGGCCCTCCGCAATTTAGTGAGAACCTGTTTCAAAATAAAGAACAAAAAATAGGGCTGGGGATGTAGCTTGGAGGTAGAATGCCCCTGGGTTCCATCCCCAGTTCTGCAAAAAAAAAAAAAAAAAATAGAGGGTAAATTTTGTAAATTAACTAACCAAATATTTTGTCATATGCCATCCAATCTTGAGAAATCAGTTATTATAAATCGAGGGAGGTGACTAAAATCATTATGCCAAAAATTTTTGGAACACAAAATCTGGAATACAAGTGTTATATCAAGGGATTAATGGGAGTGACAGTGTAGCTATTGAATTAGGAATGCTATTGAATTGGCTTTGGAAAATTTACCTTGTTATAAGAATGGCTGCATCCACTGAACCCATATCATCTCCCCAGCTTGTTGACATCTCTAAATGTATATCATTCTTTTTGCCAAATTCTTCATGTTGCCACTTACAAAAACTCTCCAGCATTTTTTCTCCATGGTGTCCAATGTACAGATCTGCCTGCAACAGAAGATATTTTACTCCAAGGCAGATTATATATTCTTAGGTATACAAAAAAAAAAAACTAAACACTGAGGGCACTTCCTGAATCACTAAAGCAGACTGCTGACCATAACATTAATTAGGACCTGGAAGACATTTAGTATTAATTTAGTCTGAGCTAAAAAAAAATCTTAAAACTTTGTGAAGGTGCAATTTTACAGAATCCATTGAATGCTACTCTGAAAAAGGAAAGAAGGGCAATGGGACATTAAAAAACGTGGAACATTTCGACTTGAATAACTCATTATTTATATAACTTACAAACAAAGGTTTTCTGAAAAAGCTTTAAGCAGCCTGACAAAATGATGCCATGGACTAGTCTCCATTTAAAAGGAAGTACAGATAAGAAAACGTGTTAAAAGCACATGTTTAAATAACAGAATGACTCTGCCATTTAAAATGACATTTTGGAAAGTTAAGATTTGTTGTCAGGATCCTTGGAAACTAAGAACATTCCATTTTTCGAATAAAGTTGAGGTATTAACCAAAACCAAAGACCAGTTTTGTGTATACTTTGAGTGACTCAGTGGATATTTCTGGATTTTTAAGTCAATAAAAGTATATCCTTAACATTCCCTTTACTTAAAAGTTCCTGACACAGTTTCTCACCCACTTAATTGAATAAAAACTCAAGACTTTCTTACTGGAGTTTCATGGAGCAGAATAAGCTTTATCACACGAAGATTGACCTGCACGCCAAGACTCTTGTGTTGGAAAAGGTTAAAAACCTAAAAACAAATAAAAATGAAAATCCTAAAGCAAAATTGAAAAGCATCTCAATTTTTTTTTCTTAAAGGCCAACATGGGGGAAGTCTCAATTTATTTGAGAAATCTTATTGTAAAAAGCTGGAAGACAAGATAATTTTTAGTGTGGTAGCTTATTTTTCTTTAAAAAAAACTTGGCACTTATTTAATTTGTATTAGAAAATATATAACTGGCATACCAAAGGCATGTTTTCAGGGATATTACTACATAGAAGAGACTGAAGTTGTCAGGCTATGTTGGTCCACCCTATGCTAAGCACTAGTGGAGTGCTCACGATATTGATAAATATGGACAGACATGTCTCAAGTGTGGAAAAACTCTGTCCACTAGGAAAACATTCAATTGATAATAAAAATGGGAATATATTTATCCCTGAATCGGGGGTTCTTACCTTGCCTTCTATGGTAATTGGAATTATAAATGGACATTTGCCTTTGCTTTTTATTTCTGTTTATTCTCCTCTAAGAGCTACTCTACACTACAACCTTCTAGTTCGTTCTTGAAGAAGATTTGCCCAACATAGTTGCAGTTAAATTAAAGGAACAAATCAGTAGTAAGCTCCCTGAAAATGCCTAACACAGACTAGAAGTCTGCAATCCAGAAATTATCAAAGTTAGCTACTTGATATTCAGCTGGTTAAAATTTTATCCAGTAGCTCTTAGAGGTTTTCCTCATAAACTAGAATCATATCTGACATTTAATTTTACATTAAGAGCTCAATGGATTACCAACATCCATTTTATACCACCTCATAATTAATTTATAGTGCTTTCAGTCAGATCATGCATATAAAAAATATTGTAACATTCTGCTAATATCAACAAATGACCTTTTAAGGGAGAAAAAGAGAGAGAGAGACCTTTTAAGGGCACAAAAGAGAAAGAAAAGAATAAAAAAGAAAGACTTTTACCACATCAAAATGAACAACAGGGTTTTTTTTAACTAAATTGCATGAATCATTATTTTAATATAACTTTGGAGATGACTCAATTTGGTATACGTAAGATATCAAACCACTATTTTTATTGATGTCAATAGAAGAAAGAAATAGTAATGAGTTAATTTTTAAAGAACTTCATTATAAATACTCACACATTTCTTCCTTAGAGTTTCCTTGAAAAAATTCCAAGCGCACTTTAAAGTTTGCCTACCATATTTAAGATGGTTAGAATGAATCTCCTGGCTGCATCTGCTCCATGATAGGAAACCATTGCTGGGTCTGCAACCACTACAGTCTCTATGTTGTACTCTTGAGGTAATTTGTATGAATACCGTTTCCCTCTTCCACTTTCTGCTATTTTTTTAGACCTAGGTCTTCCTTTATCTGCAACAGAGAAATACATTTTAAGTACAACGCCATCTTGGTAAAGTTAATAATGTTAATCATTCATAATGGTGAGCAAAACCGATTAAGTTTCCTGTACAGAAGGAATATCAAAGGGCGTTTGGCTTTGAAGTATGAGCTTGAAGTCAGGTAGACTGGACTTCTGCCACTTCCTAGCTCTGCTATTTTAGGAAACTAACATCACCTAGCAAACCTCAGGTTCCTCATCTATAAAATGAGTAATACCACCTAGTTTCTAGATTTGTTGATGGATGGTAATTATAATAAAATATATAGTAAAATTTCTGGCACACCGCTACATATAAAAATAACTTAATAGATAAATGATATTATGATTTTATTTTTGACACTAATGGCAAGGTAAAGGTCTACTTACAAGAAGTACCAGACTGTCTTACACATCCTAATTTCAGGAAGGTGCCCATAATTCTGGAATTGTCATGCATAGACTACAAAGGGTTTGGCTCCCCCTTCCATAAGGAACACACAAATGTTTTACCTAAGGGTGATAAAGATTCCTCCAACACAGCCAAATAAAAACAGCAGCCACAAACAAAATACATTTATATGTTTGATTACATAAAATTAAACACTTCTGCTTATTAAACCATGCCACTTTTCAAATGAAAATCATGCCACTAAGTGGGAGAAAATATGTGCAGTACATTTCCAGAATAAAGAAATAAAGAACGACTCTAAATCAATGGCATACAACTCAACTAAAAGATGAGCAAAAGACTTGAGCAGTCATTTCTCAAAAAAAAGTTATCTAAAGGGATAATTGGTTTGTGAGAAAGTGCTCGATCTCATTTTTCCTCAGGGAAATACAAATTAAAACCACTATAAATTAAATAAATCTATATTTCTACAATGGCTCAAATTAAAGAGATTGATTATATCAAGTATCAACAAGAATACTGGAATGACTTGGAGTCTCAGACACATATATTCTGGGAGTTTGGATTGGGAAAATTATATTGTTAAAATTGTTGGTAGTGTCCGGTGAAGTTGAACATTTGCATATATCATGACCGAAAAGCAAAAATATAAATCTATCTGAAATTTATATAAACTACATATATAAATTATTCAGGGCAAAACTATTTTTCTTAGATAAAATAACCATCAATAGTATGATGTATAAATCAGTTTGGGCCTGCTTATATAATGAAATATAATGGAAGGCCAGGCGTGGTGGTGCACGCTTATAATCCCAGTACTTTGGGAGGCGGAGACCGGAGGATCCGGGTTTGCGGCCAGCCTCAGCGCTTTCTCTCTCTCTCTCTCTCTCTCTACTTAGTGAGGCCCTCCGCAACTTCGTGAGACCCGGTTTCAAAATAAAAAGTATAAAAAATAGGGCCGGGGGTGTGGTGTGGAGGTAGAACGCCCCTGGGTTCAATCCCTGGTACCACAAAGAAAAAATAATAATAATGAAACATAATGCAATGCTATCTAGTAATGAAAAGGAACCATTTGCTGCACGGTACAAAAAGATGGATGAACGTCATAAAAAATGCTAAGCAAAAGAAGCCAATTACAAAAGAGCAGGTGGAGTGATTCCATTTAAGGACACACAGCGATGACTGAGAAGACACCGTGGGAGAAGTCAGGATGGTGAGTATCTTGGAGTAGGAGAAATTAGTGCTTAGTGGTGGGCCCAAGGGGGACATCTGTGTGGTGCTGAAATTTCTGAGCTCGGTGTTAGCTCACGGTTATGTTCATTTTGAGATAATTCAGCAGTTAGACACATCATTTGTACAACTTTCTTTTTATTTTAACAGCTGTATTATTTATATGCTATAGTATATAGTCATTAAAGTGTACAATTTAATCAGTTTAATAAATTTCTATGGTTGTAGCATCATCTCCATGACCCACTACTATCAGCTATCTCGTGTTCCTTTCCTTGGTATTTACCAAAATTCAACTGCCATCGACTCCTTTTCCAAACTTGTTGTACTTGTTCATCAACATCTTTATATTTTTACTGTAATTTTAGTGGAGACCCTGTAAGTATGAAGAGACACATTTGTGTTCAATTAGTTTCCCTGGATGTCTCTAACTTTGTTTTGAATTCAAGGTTATGTATTCTCATAGTTCTAATTAATCTTCTTTGTTTCTGACACATTTCTTGAGTCTTGTTCTTTGTGACCTGACTTAAGCTTGCTTGTTCTCCTCTCCCCCACTACTCCCCTCCCCTCCCTTCTCCTCTCCTGTCTTCTATTTAACTAAGCACGTATTTCATTTTTTTAGCCTCTAACAATTTTTCATGGTTACAGGATTAATTTATGTCTTGGAATCGTGACTTACTGGTTCCCTCCACTACTGACTTCTGGGCCCATTTGAGTTAGCTCTGAGATCTAACATGAACTGGATTCCACCACCATTACTGGAAATTTCCCCAGTCTCAGCTCTCCACGTCATTACTGTTTCTCACTTTTTTCCAGTAATAACACACATTAAAAATCTATTTAAAAACCAATTTTTACTCAAATATATATAGTCAGTTAACTAAGTTAAGTGTTATAAAATAAAAGCAAACATGCCTTTTAGGTTGAAAATAAGCATTATAAGATAGAACAGTGTCATGCAAGATGACAGAAACAACAGTATTCATCCGAAACACAATCGCTGGAGCTAAAGTCAACTTTATGGATCCAGATTTAGTACTAGAAGTTAATACCAAAGACCTTAAGGAAGGACAAAAATAGAAATTGGTTTTATCAGTATCTTGAGGTCACATAAAAATTAATTGTATAGTTTTTCTAATTGTGATATCAAGTCTACCTACAGATATATGTTAGTATCATATAATATAAACTCTGATAAATCTTGAGTAGAGAACAGACTCATCTTGGCAGGGTCAATACCTAATGTACTTATTACAAGAAGTATGTGTGTATGTGTGTCTGTGTGTCTGTATACACACATATACATATATATACATATATACATATACATATATATTCTCACATTTTATTAGTACTCTCCTGACATTTCATTGGAACCTTTCCTAGATGGATTTGTCATTGGCCTTGAAAGGAAATGAGAAAAACTCTGAGTACGATCCAGCACATATTCACTAAATGTTAGTGGTGACCGCTTCTCAGCAGTGTCAACTTCTACCAAGCAGATGACATTAACATGGATGCATCCGATAACTAGAAAGTGGTAACTCCTCCTATTTGGATGTTGTCACATTTTCTCTTAGTTCTCACCTTTTCGTCCTCAGATTTCAGGGAGGTTGCCATGACAGAGATTGGTAATTGTCCCTCCATATCCATTTTCCCTTTCTTCCCTGTAGGAATAGAAAAAAATCCCCCTCTAATTCCCTTCCCTTTGGTTTTGTAACTAGTCTGTGGCTACCCAACCATATGTATTCCTTAGCTCTCTGTTCAACTGGGTATGATTATGTCATGAAGTGCTGAAGAATGGAATATGGGCAGAACTGATACGTAGAATTTCTGGGTCACACCTTGAAAGAAAATTGCTTTGCTTTATACCATGAGCAACAATCTAAATGAAGTTTTAAGAGCTAGGGTGGACACTGCAAA
Source organism: Glis glis (assembly GCA_004027185.1). NCBI lineage: Eukaryota > Metazoa > Chordata > Mammalia > Rodentia > Gliridae > Glis > Glis glis. The sequence goes on along the minus strand of PVJS01030728.1, from coordinate 1,576 downwards.
AGATTACACTTTGGCAGGGTGGTGAATGGTAAGATCAGAAGAACCTGGGCCACTGGATGATGTCCCAGGTCAGGCTGACCAATTTGCCCTGTCCTACCTGCATGCTTTTAAACTGCAACATGTTGAGGAAATAAACTTCTATTTTATTTGGCCCACTGTTTTCTATTATAGCAGCTTAGCCTACACCATAGCTATCACAGATGGCTCATGTCCCCGTTCAGTCCGAGTTAGATGCCTCCTGCGAATTCCTTATTAATCCCCTCATGTCATGATCTAACTATTTGCTTGGTTGGCTTCGTGGCTGCACTAGGAGCTCCGATAAGAGGACAGAGTGTTTCCACTGTGTAATGTCTGCCATACCATATGAACTATCAGCGTGTATGCACAGAATGGCTCTCAGTCTATAGGTAGCCCCAAAAGTAATGCTGTGTGTTTGTAGCTTGAATGATTTGTCAATTAATATCTTCTCTTTTTTTTTGGTACTGGGGATTGACCCTGAACCCAGGGGCATTCTACCTCTGAGCTACACCCCTAACCCTTTTATATTTTGAAACAGGGTCTCATTAGGTTGCTGAGTCTTACTACATCTTTGCTGAGGCTGGAAAAACCTGCAAAACTACCGTCTGAGTCTCCCAAATACTGGGATTACAGATTTGTACCACCACACACAGCCACCTTCAACTAATGTCTTAATAAACTGTATTTCTGTCAAATCAATAATTCTGGCTTGTCTTAAAACAATGGAATCTTACATAATATTTTACAACTGTATAATTTTGAACCAACTAAGGGATAGATAGGACCAAGCCTCTATTTCCCAAGGTCTCACCCATCTCTTCTTCCGCTCATCTCCCCTTTGTTTATTCTGTCAGTACTGGCAGGCTCAGTGTTAAGGATTTCCAAGCCAGCTATTCTGTTGGACTACAACACAGACTACAACACACTTATTCAGAAGTGTTTTTTACTTTTTCTCAATCAAAAAAGGCTTCCTAACCATGTCACATAAAAGGAACCTGTTTTGCATATGCTGGCATTTTCAATCTCTCTACCTTGCTTGATTTCTTTCCAGAGCCTAAAATAGTGCAGTGTAACATGAATTTAATAAAGAGTCAATAAATTAATGCTTTTGTCTTTCCTACTTAAAAAGTGTTAGAACTTTCCATAAATGATATTTGTTTAATAGCTCTCAGTTACTTCCTCGTCTTAAGAAAACAAATCCATGTCAACTACAGAAAGAAGGTCGCATATAACTATAGATAAAAGTGAATTAAAATCCTCAGAACCTCCAAAGGGATTGCCACATTACAGCCTTTCAGTGTTCTGTAAATAATGTACCAAGGATTTTTTTTTTCTTTTTGAGGTACCAGGGATTGAACCCAGGGGCGTTTTACCTCCGAGCTATACCCCCGGCACTATTTTTTATACTTTTTTTTTTTTTTTGCGGGACCGGGGATTGAACGCAGGGGCGTTCTACCTCCGCGCTATGCCCCCGGCCCTATTTTTTATACTTTATTTGTGAAACCGGGTCTCACGAAGTTGCGGAGGGCCTCACTAAGGAGAGAGAGAGAGACAGAGA
>PVJS01030727.1:5242-23993 GCA_004027185.1 Glis glis | reverse complement strand
CAAAGAACTTAAAAGGCTCTACACTAAGAAAACAAATAATCCGATCAAGAAGTGGGCAGCTGAAATGAATAGACACTTCACGAAAGAAGAGATACAAATGGGCAATAGATACATGAAAAAATGTTCAACATCATTAGCAATCAGGGAGATGCAAATCAAAACTACTCTAAGATTTCATCTGACCCCAATTAGAATGGCAGTCATTAAGAAGTCAAACAACAACAAATGTTGGTGAGGATGTGGGGGAAATAGGGACTCTTCTACGCTGTTGGTGGGATTGCAAACTAGTTCAATCACTATGGAGATCAGTGTGGAGATTCCTCAGAAAACTGGGAATGGATCCACCATATGATCTGGCTATACCACTACTGGGTATCATATCAAAGGGATTGAAACTAGAAAACTACAGTAATATATGCATACCCATGTTCATAGCAGCACAATTCACAGTGGCCAAATCATGGAACCAACCTAGGTGCCCATCAACAGATGAGTGGATTACAAAATTATGGGAAATTCTACTCAGCAATAAAGAAGAACAAAATAACATCATTTACAAGAAAATGGAAGGACCTGGAGAACATTATGTTAAGTGAGATTATTAGCCAATCACAAAAAGAGAAGGGTCATATGTCTTCATTAATATGCACAACCTAGGGAGTAGTGGGGACAAAAAAGGAACTCCAGACGATAATGGAGAACCCTCAGTGGAGCAAGGGAAGTGGTATAAGGGTAGGGGAAGGGCAAGAAAGAAGTGAATCAATGGAATTACTATCATAAACAATGTACATATGAGAATATACCAATGTCATTCTCGGTACTCCATATGGGGGGAGGCGGAGGGGGGACACCTAAGAGCTGTGTGCATGTATGTTAATATCAAATTGATATTCATTGTGATGTGAGACTACAATGCACCAATAAAAGCATGTTTTAAAAAAATAAAACAGTTGAGACAGAGCTGCACCTCACATCAGTGTGACCACATGCAACCTAAGTGTCCTGGCTGAGGCAGCCAGGGCCATTCCAGCAGACTTCAGTTCAGGTAGTGAGTTCTGGGTTAAAATACTTGCAGGTTGTTATAGCAAGCAAGGGCCCTGCACCGTGTGTGTGTGTGTGTGTGTGTGTGTTTATTGTGTCGAGTCAAGTGTTTACCTGGAGAGAGGAGCAATGTGTAGATGGTTCAATAAGAGCACATTTGAATAAGCATGTGTCATGCCTGAGGCTGTGCCTCGCTTTCTGGCTTCTCCATCGGGTTTCTGAAGTAGCAGACCATGCATTCCAGGTGTGCTCTTGCTGTGACTGCCCCTACCCAGGTCCAAGCTCTGGAGCAAATTAGGATCCACAAGCCCAGGAGGGGTCAGAGACAAGGGATGTGTGTTGGCATCCTGCAGATGCAGTGTAGGGACACCTAACTGTTTTTCCTGTAAATATAATTGGATACTCAGATAGCTTTGCAAAAAAAACCCCATCCATTACTGGGAAGGAAGGGAGGGAGGGAGGGAGGGAGGGAGAGAGAGAGAGAGAGAGAGAGAGAGAGAGAAAGAAGAAAGAAAACTGATTTTGTTATATGAAGTTAGATAGGAATGTTTTAAATTGCCTATCAGTCCATTTTAGCAGATTATGTATTGATTTTTTTTCGGTGTATGTTTAAATAAATAATTTACTAGTATGCTAAATAGGGAAAAGTCTTTAGGGAACCATCCAACAAACATGCTGCAGTCTTGTCATGGAGTTGAGTTCAAGTGTCACTGCTGGGGAGGGGAAGTAATCTGGGGGCAGCCGTTTTACAGTGGGATCTTACTCTACCAATAATGGAAGCCCTCTGACCAGACCCTTGTGGAGAATAGCTCAGACTAAATTGTAGTCTTGGGGTAATGTGAGGCCTAAGGGCATGAGGGAGGGGAACTATGTGTATGGGAACTGCTGAGCCCTGCCAGGGAGCCCCTTATTCCCTGTGGCCATAGCAGCTATGGTGTTATGTGGGGTTCCTTCTTAGCCTAGATTAAGGTGGTACCTGGTACCTTGGAGGACAGCAGGTTCCTGGGCCCACTGTCTCTGTCCTCTTGCAAATCTTCCTGTGCTATAGACAGTGCAGTCACCCTGGTCTACCTGCAGCCTGGCCCAACAGAGCCTCCATGTTATCCAAAGGTGGGGTGCAGCAAGATGCCTAGGGCTGCCTTACTGGCAGCCTCTGTACCTGTCAACCCCATTCTTGCCTTTCCCTTTGTCCTTGTTCCTCCTCAAATGCTTTTCTCCTTCCTCCCTGCCTATCCATCTTCCAAGAAACTCTCCCTAACTACCTTAGCCCATGTTCTTCTCCTTTGGAATCTGTACGATACTCAGTCTGTGTCAGACAGGGCAGGTCCCTGCTTGACTTTGCCTGTCTTTGTGCCTGGGCCTGGTCAGCCTGCCAGCACATGGTGAAACACACTGTGCTCGGGAAAGTGGTCCAGGTAGAGTATGCTCCTGAGCAGGGAAGTGTTGGAAAGTCAGAGGAGACTGGGATCTTTGTCTTTTCTAAAAGTGTACTAAATACTTCAGCATGCATTTTCTAAGGACACAGGTGTTCTCATATATAGCATAATACAATGGTAAAAACTCAGGAAATTTAACATTAATATGTTATCCATCCACAATCCATATTCATATTTCATCAGTCACCCTAATACTATCATAAGTATTTTTTCCTGGTCCAAGGGTCACACTGTACATTTGGTTGCCATATCTCTCCAGTTTGCTTTAGTCTGGCATAGTTCCTCAGCCTTTCTTTGCCTTTCTTAGCCAGAGATTATGTAGAATGTACCAAATTGGGTTTGTCTGATGTTTTCTTGTGATTACATCCAGGTTACATGTTTTTGGCAGAGAGGCTATGTGAGTGATATTGTGGCCTCCTCAGTGTGTCATAAGCTGCGGCACCTGGTGTTGGTTCTTTGATAACTTGGGTAAGGTGACTCATCCAGGTCTCTCCACTGTGAGGTTACAGTTTGCAATTAATAAGTAATTTACAGGGTGTTTTTTTGTTGTTTATTTTTTCAGTGCTGGGATTGAACTCAACCCAGGGTTTTGCCTAGGCAAGTACTTTACCTCTGAGCTTGTAGCTCAGAGAATCCAAAATGGGATTCTAATCCAAAAGTAGGGCTTGACATTGAAGCCAGAAGAATCTTTTCTGTGTGCATATATTTGAGACTTGAGCCTATGCAAAAGTGTATGAAGAGGTCAGGCATGGTGGCACACGCTTGTAATCCCAGTACTTGGGAGGCGGAGACAGGAGGTTCTGGGTTCGCAGCCAGCCTCAGCTACTTAGTGAGGTCCTCCGCAACTTAGCGAGACCCTGTTTCAAAATAAAGAATAAAAGATAGGGCTGGGGGTGTAGCTCAGAGGTAGAATGCACCTGGGTTCAATCCCCAGTACCGCAAAAAAAAAAGTGTATGAAGAGGCTTTTGTCCGTGAAGGCATAGCTGGTATAGGGCTTACCCTTCTTCTATAAGCAACCAAAAAACAGGCCAAAATATATGAAACAGCTTTTTCCAGGCTGCTCATGATGGTGTTCCTCAAGGGAAAGAAAATAAGGAGGTAAGCCCTGTGGTCTTTCTGCCAACATTCGGCCAAGAGGCAATTTCCATATCTCAGAGCAGTGAGGAGAAACACTAGCTGAGGAGGCCAAAGCAGCTGTAAACTGCAGGGGACATTATAGAGGAAAAAGAGCTGGGGGTGGGGGCTCCTGGAGCTTTTGGTGACTACTCATCTGTGTTGTTGGGGTGAAACTCATGAAACAGAGTAAAAAACAGCTGCCAGGAAGTCATAGCCATTTCCAGGACTGGGAGTCATTGGAGTTCTTTATAGTGATAGTAGAGAGACCTTGTTGAGCACTTGGGCATTCCGTTGGCATTTCAGAAGAGTCATGCCTTAGTATCTACCACGTAGCTTAAAAACAAGCCTTCATACCTGTATTAAAAACAAACCAACCTCCATTTCTCCTACCACACTCACAACACAGCTCACTTCTGACATCAGATGTGTGTGGTGGGGTTTCCTCCATGGTTCTCAGCTCGTAACTGCCTTCCCAAGGCAGGCCAGAGAAACTAGAATTTCTCTTCCCCAAGGCAGGGCAGTCCTAGCAAACAAGCAATTCTGCAGCAGCGAACACCAATTCAACTAAATTCTGACACTATCTACCTGGAGACAGCAGGAGAACCCCCACATGCTCAGGGCTCAGTCACCAAGACTGAGGCCCCTCCCCCTCACCACCTTAGATGCCAGTTACGAGCTCCAGGCCAGCAATACATCAGGGTTCCCACAACTTCCACCTCTGGTCTGATTATTTGTTCAAGTGGTTCACAGAACCCAGAAAAACACTTAGGTTTGCTGGTTTATTATAAGAGTTATTACAAGGGATAGAGATGAAGAGATACATAGGGTGAGGTATGGGAGAAAGGTGTGAAGCTTCCGTGTCCTCTCTGGGTGTGCCACCTTCCAGGAACCTGCAGTGTTCAGCTACCTGGAAGCTCTCCAAACCCTTTGCTTTGGGGGTTTTATGGAGACTTCATTGCTCAGGCATGACTGAAGCATGGACTACTATATTGAAATGTGATTGGACAAAAAGGGTCTAATGATAATAGACTGAATGAGGAGAACCAAGCAAGGCCTGCCTGTTCAGATTCTTCAGCAGGACCCCTTTAGAAATTGGGGGTCTTATGATCTATCAAAATAGGTCAGAGAATTTGTGTGTGGCCAAACCCAAGACAGAAAAGTAGGAGAAGATCAAGAGTTTCTATGGCCTGCTTTGGGGAGGGAGTTATGAGCCAGGAACTTTGGACAAAGACATATTCCAGAATATCATAATACCACACCCCAAAATTGAGTAGAAATAGATTACAAATCTAAATGTAGAGGGAACATAGCAAATCTTTCCAATCTTGGAGTTGGCAAGAATTTCTTAGGATACAAAACGCTTTAGCCATTAAAAAATGATACATTGGACTTCATCTAAATTGACCTATCCTTCAAAACATATTGTTAAAAAAATAAAAAGGGAGGAAAGAATGGGAAGTTGTTGGTCCAAGGATACAAAATTTCAGATAGAAGGAAAAAATTTTGAGCTCTCTTGCATAACAGGGTGACTATGGTCAATATTAATAATGTATATAGGTTGAACATCCCCAACTTCAAACTTTTTGGAGCTTTATTTGTTTTTTTTTTATTTTTAAGTGCAATGGTAGCAAATTACTTGAGTTGGGGAGAAATTGAGTTGCTTTCCTAAGGTTAAAAACCACTGCCAGCTGTGCAGAATAACAGAAAGCTGTGCAGTGTGGTTTTAGGCTCCCAGAAGTCATGGAGGAAAGCACATGATCTCAGGGCCTCCTAGTTATGATTCCTTTCTCCATCCTCCTCCCCTATGCTTCTGTGGTGTAGGGTAAGTGCCAGGTCAGAAGCCCTTCGTGATAACCCTACACGGCGTCATTTAGGTCCAAGCCGTCCCTGTTAACAGACTCCCGGCCTGCCCCTTTCTCCCATCATGCTGGGAATAAAACTCAGGGCCTCAGGCATGCTAGACAAGCCCTGTACCACTGAGCCACATCCCCAGCCTTGTTAGCAGAGTCTTCACTGCACTGATAGGACGCCCCTTGTTTGGGTGAGTAAGAACCAGAATTAGCTTAGAACAACAGTTTGGTTCTTGAAGTAGAGTAGGGGAAGGGGAATGTGTTTCAGGGGTGAACAGAAACTGTGGTGAGTACTTCTAGTGCCTTGTTCTTTTTTTCCTACCTTGAAGGGCTATTATCCAAATAGGTCAACAGAGATCATGAGTGTCAACTCAGACTGAATTGAAAGCAAAACAGCAGCTTCAAGTTCCCCCTAAAAAGTGCATCCATTCCATGCTCAGTCAACATTTTCTGAGGACTTAGAGCAGCAAATATGACAGCCAGTCTCCATGCTGGACTCCAGTGAGCCCCACTCCTGGTCTTAATGCCCTTGTAGAGTCTTCTCCCACATTATATCAGAGTTTGTCTACATGACCAATAGAATATGTTAAAAATGACATCATGTGGCATTTGAAATGTAAGTTATTAAAAGAATTTCAACTTCCAGCTGGGCATGGTGGTCCATGCCTGTAATCCCAGTACTTGAGAGGCTGAGACAGGAGGATCACAGGTTTGAGGCCAGACTCAGCAACTTAGTGAGAACCTCAGCAACTTAGTAAGACCCTGTTTCAAAATGAGAAATAAAAAGGAGCCAGGCATGGTGGCACATGCCTGTAATCGCAGTACTTGGGAGACTGAAACAGGAGGATCACAGGTTTGAGGCCAGTCTCAACAGTGTAGCGAGACTCTCAGCAACCTAGCTAGACCCTGTTTCGAAACAAAAAATGAAAAGGACTGGTGGTGTAACTTGGAGGTAGAGTGCCCCTGGGTTCAATCCCCAGTGCCAAAAAAGAAAACAAGGGCTGGGGGTGTAGCTCAGAGGTAGAATGCCTCTGGGTTCAGTACCCAGTACCAGAAAAAAGAATTGTGACCTCTATCTCAAGGGTGTTCTTTTGCTTGCTCCCTGTCAGATCACTGGCTCTGGGGAAAGCCAGCTGCCATGACTGAGGACACTCAGGCGGTCCCGTGGAGAGGCCCATGTGGGAGTCACTGGGGACTTCAGCCCATAGCCATTTGTGTGAGCCTTCCTGGGAGTGAGTCCCCAGGCAAGGCCTCCAATGATGTAGTTTGGCTGCAGCTTTACAAGAGATCATGATCATAAGTTAGAACTAAGCAGCTAAGCTGATAATAAATGTTTATTGTTTTATTTGTAATACAATGGTAGATAACAAATATAACAAAGCTGAGTATGAGAGAAGCTAGGAGACTTGACTCTGGTCTTTAAGAGTGTGTAGGCTGCTTACGAAGACAGATCACTTGAGCAAGTAACTAACCATCTCAGCCTTGTATGCTGAGTGGGCAAAGGTTGATTCTGGTATATCTACCCATAGGTAGAAAAGTGAGAGCTTAGCCAAGTGTGGTGGTGCATGCCTGTAATCCCAGTATTTGGGAGACTGAGACAGGAGGATCACATGTTCAAGGCCAGCCTCAGCAATTTAGCAAGACCCTGTTTCAAATATATATTAATATTTATTAATATTTATCAACATATATTTTAATATATTATATAACACATTGATATTTATCAATATATTTAATATCTCTATATATAGGACTGGGGTATAGCTTAGAGATAGCATGCCCCTGGGTTCAATCCCCAGTACCACACACACACAAAAAAAGAAAAGTAAGAGCTTAGTGATTGGATTTCATCTTGACAGGTCTACCATGGATTGTAGCATCACTACTCCTCCTGTGCTCTTGAAGGTGGCTTCAACAGGCAGAGACAACAGCAGACGTCTTATCTAGCACACGAGTTGGCTGCTTTTTTAGTCTTAAGGATCTCAGAAAGTTTGTCATATTTTTATATTTGCCTTCCCCTTAGCAAGCCTACCTGGTGGTTCATTGCATGCATTTTAACAGGTAGAAAATCTGAGTTTCTAATAATCCACATTATTGCTGGACAAAACCACATTTCAGACTATATGTGTTGTATAATGAGCCTTTGCATTACATGTTGGAATCAAACAAGGGCCAGTCATTGAAATGGAGCCTGCTCATTCTGTGCATGGTGACTTCATGCACTTTCAGTCTTCTCCATTGTATGACTTTGTTTCAGTCCTTTTTTGGTAAAGAGGCAGTTGATGGATCTTCCTTTTCATCTCTTTCAAAGATACTGCAATCCGGCGAGCTCTCTTTCAACTGCTCAAGTCCTAGCTTGTGCACAGTCTCTGCCATGAATACTCCTAGTAGGTCTTTCCCCAGCCACCTGCTCTTCCCCTGTCCCTACAATGTGCTTAGATGCAGTAACCAGTCTCCTGGTTCTTAGAGCAGATCGTTTAGTCATTTCTTGATCGTGTGTTTTAGTTCTGCTTTCCTTGGTTCTGTACTTGCTCACCCACATCTGGCTCCTCATGCATAGATAGCATCAGATGAGTAAGAGCTTAGCCAAGTCTCCTGCAGAGAGCTGGGTTGAAGATCAAGGCCAAAGGATGCAAGCTGATCAGGACTTTTGCCTGGTTGGAGAGTATGAGCCACTGGTGGGCCGGCCCTGCACCTCTCTTTCTCTCTCATGCATTGTGCCTGGCCTTTGTGAGTGGGAGCTGGCATAGGCAGGCCTGTTTCACAGGAGAACTAGCAAGACCAGGCATGCTCATCCTCTGGACCTGATTTTATGTACATTCTATACCTTTAGGAAGGTTGGAACCAAGGAGAACACAGTTGTGAGAACCCCCAAAACGCTACCCAGCCAGCTCCTCTACAACCATAGATACTAAGGCGGCTTCCCCTCATTGCACGTGGCTGGGGTTCATAGCCCTAAGGAAGGAAGCTGGGAGGCAGATCTCCTTTTTGACTTGCTCTTCCACCAAGCTGTCTGCTCAGCTTTGGTCCTTCAGGTCATTCACAAGAACAAGGGATGCAGAAACAGTTTAGAGTGCCTCTCACAACCACCATCCACGTGGTGGGAGTTTCTCAGTGTCTTCATGGAAGGAGAATTTGAGGGGTCCAAGTAAAGAGACAACCAAAGTGAGCACTGGGAACTCAGCAGCAGCTTACTGTGACTGAGATGCTGCTTTCCTCGGCAGCCTGTGCTCCCATTGACATTGTGTATCCCCCTATAATGGTGTACATCTTCTTCCTCTCATCCCACCTGTTCTTCCTCAGTGGAAAAGATGTGGAAATAGCTGTGAGAGGAACCCCAAGGTGCCTGAAGTATCCATCAGATCACTCTGGATGGGATTCCTGCTGCTGACCAAGGAGGGCTACACATACCTCATGGAGGCTGATGATTTCTTCATTTATGGTCCCCGGTCTCCTTGGGGGTCTGGTTGTTACTGCGAAGTTAAGGCTTTGTTGGCTGCTGTTTTCTGCCCTGCCTATTGCCACCTGATTCCCAGGTTTGGGGTTCAAGGACATGAGTTCTGTTGCTTCTTTTGTGTTCAGATTCTGGTACAACTTGTATTGTTTGAAGACTCTGAGTGCTAACCTCACTGGGCTGAGGAACTAGGGAATGGTCTCAAATGTCATTGTATAACTCCAGTGTCTAGAGCTGGTCTTCCATAATTGTTCTGCCAGGGAATCTTCTATTGGTAAAATTGTAAGGTACAGCCCAATGTTTCCCCAGGAAGAGTGTTTTGACTGGGTGAATGTGTGGTGCCCTCACTAAGCCAAAGGATGTGCACCTGCATGGCAGAGGAGTCCACCACGTTATTGCCAGTTCCACAGGTCCCTCTGAAAGTAGTGTCACAGTGGCCCTCATCTGTTGAGAAGGTTGAATGTGGTCTTCTAAAACTCTAGGGAGCTGATCCTCTGAACTTGGACTTGTCTGTGACCTTTTTTCCCCCCAGTACTGGGAATTGAACTTAGAGCCTTCACATGCTAGTCAAGCACTCTATCACTGAGCTACATCCTAGCCCCAATTATTTATTTATTATTTTTTGAGATACGGTCTTATTAAGTTGCCCAGAGTAGCCTTGAATTTGTGATCCTCCTGCCTCATTCTCTTGAGTCCCAGGAATTACAGGCATGTGCCACCATGCCTGACTTGTCCTTGACTTCATTATGGAGCTTCCTAACAGGCCATTTTCTCTTGGTTTTAGGTGGCGTGCCTTTTGAAAAACAGTGCAGATGTTTTCTCTTCAGTGCTTTCGGGACGCAAGTACGTTTAAGGAGGGTCTTTGGACAATCAGGCAGACAAATACTTGTCATTCAAACTGGGAAACAGAGGTGGGACAGCCATGACTGCAGAGTTTCTAGACCAGGGAATTGAGGTGATCTGGTGGTCAGTTCAGACTGCCTGAATTTGTGTCCTGGCTCTTGTGACCACCATGCCACATGATGATAGTTTTTCCAGTGCTGTGTGACTTTATCCCAGATGACTTGATTCCTTGAGATTGTTTCTTGTCCTCAAAATAGGAGAGGTGATTATCTGTCTTTATGGGTTATTGTGAGAACTAAAAGGGATAACGATAAGGTGCCTGGTGCAGGGTGGGTGTTTAGTGAATTTTGGCCCACTAAGGCTCACCTTGACTGACTGGCTCCCATAGCAGATGGTCCAGGAGAGGTAAGACAGTTCCTACCACATCATTAGTTATTAGAATTGGAAAAATACAAAGCCGGGCGTGGTGGTGCACACCTGTAATCCCAGTACTTGGGAGGCTGAGACAGGAGGATCGAAGGTTCTCCGCTAGCCTCAGCAGCTTAACGAGGCCCTCCACAACTTAGTGAGACCCTGTTTCCAAATAAAAAATAAAATAGGGCTAAGGGTGTAGCTCAGAGGTAGAATGCCCCAGTACCTCTCACACACAAAAGAATTGGAAAAATACAGATAGCTTAATCCAAGGCTCCATGTGCAGGTGGAACTGGAGCCATTAAGTGGCTTGTCTGAACCTTCCCATCAAGAAGGTCAGAGACTAAGCCAGGGCTAGACCCAGGTGTGCTGCCTCCCAGGCCTTTGTTCTTGTCCCACCTAGTCTTGCTGCCATTTCTGTGCACCTGTCATAGCACATGTTTACTTATACTCATTGACTTGTCCAGGAAGATTTGTTTTAGACTGTGTCATCAGAAAGGGAACTCTTCCCACCTGTGAATCAACACTCCTAACACTGTGCTCCTTGGCCATAGTTGCCCAGAGCACAGAGCCTAGAGCAGCAGCTGGTGGGAGGCAGCTGGAGCATGTAGTGATGGTGGAAGGACGTTGCATACTCATGGGAAGTGTGAGGCTTTCCTCTGCCCCAGTCCCGCTGGCAGAACAGATGCGGGCTTGCCCAAGAGCCTGGGCTGCTCTGAGGGCAGTGGCAGAGCAGCCACAGGCAGGGCTTGTCAGAAGAGCCAATGTAGCCTCTTCCCTGTACCAGTGAACTTCAGTGGCTAAACATTTTCACTTTTAACTGAAGACCAGTGTTACTTCTTCCCACACATCCTGAAGTTTTGGACCATGATTGTATTATAGACTGTAGCCACCTTCAGAGTTGAGTGATCTTCTGGAATTGTTTTTACATATAAGCTTACCTTTTTTTTTTATGGTACTGGGGATTGAACCCAGGGGCATTCTACCTCTGAGCTACACCCCAGTCCTATTTTTTATTCTTTTTTTTTTTACGGTACTGGGGGTTGAACCCAGGAGCATTCTACCTCTGAGCTACACCTCAGCGCTATATTTTTATTCTTTATTTTGAAACAGGGTCTCACTAAGTTGCATAGAGCTTCACTAAGTAGCTGAGGCTGGCCGCGAACCCGGATCCTCTGGTCTCAGCCTCCCAAGTACTGGGATTACAAGTGTGTGCCACCACACCCGGCTTTATTCTTTATTTTGAAACAGGGTCTCACTAAGTTGCGGAGGGCCTCACTCAGTAGCTGAGGCTGGCCGCGAACCTGCGATCCTCCTGTCTCAGCCCCCCAAGTACTGGGATTACAAGTGTGCGCCACCACGCCTGGCTAGGTTTATGTTTTTTAAGTTGATCCCCTCTTAGAGGCTCTTCTTGACTTGGCAGTGCCATCTAGATTCCACAAAGAGATCTGAGTTTCACAAGCTAAGGGTGGTAGCAGAGGCCAGGCTCAGTCAGTACCAAAGCTGATTCCTGGCCAGTGGAGGGCCTGTGTTCTGGTCCTGACCTCACCACTTGCTGCCTATAGGACTTCAGCAAATTCCTTAATTGCTCCAAGCATCAGTTTCTTCATCTGAAAATTAGGATGATTCTATCCACCTCCTAGAGTGAATGAAGTATGATTGATTCAATTTGTCTTGAGTGCCCGGAGCCATCAGTATTACTGATGTTGGCAATACCTTATCTGATGAGGATGTTTCAGGAATCTTCATGGGAGCTCAGCTGAATGCATATTGGGTGTAGGCAGTAGATGTGGGGCTGTTTGTCTTCACTGAAGGTGAAGCAGGGTGCTGTTGGAGACCATGTTGGGGTAAACCTGTCCTTGCCAGTCAACCTCACACTGCATTCCCAACTGAGCCAGCTGCTCACAGGAGTGTGTCAGTGCTCACAAGGGCTGCTGGATGAGGGACATGGGTGGCTGGGTGGCCCCTGCACCACTGCCAGGGGATGGCATTGACAGTATGTGACCAGAGATGGTAAGAAGGCAAGTGGAATCACCTTTATGAATGAAACACAATGAATCAGGGGTTTTCTCCTAGAGAGTTGAGTGACCCAGTCAAATTGACAACTTTGCATCCAGCCCTTTGGCTTCTGTGCTTAACTCTCAGCAGGGGGACCCCAAACCTTACCCTTCATTTTGAGGTTCAAGGGGTAAAAACAACATCACAAGTTCCCTTCCCTGTACCTGTTATGCATCTGCCTCTGCCGAGCTTGGACTGTGGTAAGCAACTGGAGTCATGTTGGAAACTTGGGTTCCTGGGGTAGAAATCCGGCCTGTGATTTGCACCTTACTGCTGTGTGACCTGAGGAGGGTCTCCAACCACCACAGGAAACAGAGACAAATGTCTGCTGCCTGAGTTGGGGATTCAGCCTCTGTGTGTTGTTGGCCAGGGGTGTACATGTCACCACCAAGAAGCTCAGACTCTAGCACCATGCCTTTTTCTAAAAGTGTGATGAGTTAAGAGGTTGAAGTTTTTTTTTTTTTAAATTTGGTGCATTGTAAATTTTACATCATATTGGGATGTAGAGTGTCTGTCAGACAGATCCACATATATACTTCTTGGTGCCCTCCCCACCGGGTCCCTTCCCCTTCCCCATCCATGCCTTTGATATTGGAATTGGTAGTTTTGTATACATTCATAGCATTATTTCTACTATTACAGTCTTTATGACTTCATCTCCTGAGCCCCCTCAGTCAGATGAGCAGAAGTCTCTGCTCATCTATCTGATGTTGTCCTTATCCAAATATCTCTCTAGCTTCCACATATAAGAGAAAACATACATCTACTCGTTTTTTGAGACTCGCTGTGCTTTCTTAGTATGACATTCTTGAGTTCCATCCATTTTCCTTTCTTTTTTGGGGGGGGTGTACCGGGGATTGAACTCAGGAGCGTTCTACCTCCACGCTACACCCCCAGCCCTATTTTTTATACTTTATTTTGAAACCGGGTCTCACAAAGTTGCGGAGGACCTCACTAAGTAGAGAGAGAGAGAGACAGGGAGAGAGAGAGAGAGCTGAGGCTGGCCGCGAACCCGGATCCTCCGGTCTCCGCCTCCCAAAGTACTGGGATTACAAGCGTGCGCCACCACGCCCGGCTCCATTTTCCTTCTAAAGGCAAGATTTTGTTCTTCTTTATGGCTGAATAAAATTCCACTGTGTGTATATGCCAAAGTTTTGTGATCCATTCATCTGTTGATGGATACCTAGGCTGGTTCCATAATTTGGCTATTGTAAATTGTGCTGCTATGAACATGGATATGCAAGTATTATTTAATATTCTGATTTCATTTTCTTTTTTTTTTCTTTTTTTTGCGGTACCGGGGATTGAACGCAAGGGCGTTCTACCTCTGCGCTACGCCCCCGGCCCTATTTTTTTTATATACTTTATTTTGAAACCGTGTCTCACGAAGTTGCGGAGGCCTCACTAAGGAGAGAGAGGGAGAGAGAGGGAGAGAGAGAGAGAGAGAGAGACAGGGAGAGAGAGCGCTGAGGCTGGCCGTGAACCCGGATCCTCCGGTCTCCGCCTCCCAAAGTACTGGGATTACAAGCGTGCGCCACCACACCCGGCTCTGATTTCATTTTCTTTGGGAAGAGGCCCAGGAGCTCTATATCTGGGTGTATGGTAGGTAGTTCCTTTCCCAGTCTTCTGAGAAACTTCCATACTGATCTCCATAGCAACTGTACTAGTTTGCAGTCTCACCAACAGTGTAGTAGGGTTCCTATTTCCCCACAACCTTGCCAGCATTTATTATTGTTTTTGATGGTTGCTATTCTTACTGGAGTTAGGTGGAATCTCAGTATAATTTTAATTTGCATTTCCCTGATTGCTAAGGATGAACATTTTTTCATATATTTTTTGGCCATTTATACTGCTTCTTTTGAAAAGAATCTGTTCAGTTCTGTTGCCCACTTTTTTTATTTGATTATTTGTTGTTGTTGTTGTTGTTGTTTAAGTGTTAAGCTCTTTGTATATTCTAGATATTAGACCTTTGTCTGATGGGTAAGTGGTGAAGATCTTCTCCCATTCTATAGGCTTTCTCTGTAGATTGATAGTTTCCTTTGCTGCACAGAGGCTTTTTAGTTTAATGGTATCCCATTCATTAATTTTTGTTTTAATTTCTTAAGCTTTGGGTTCTTATTGAAGAAGTTTCTACCTGTACCAATATGTTAGTGTTGGTCCTCTTGCCCTCTTCTAGCAGTTTCAAAGTTTCTGGTCTAATTTTTAGGTCTTTGAACCATCTTGAGTTGACTTTTGTGCAGGGTGAGAAGTTAGGGTTTTGTTCCATTTTTCTACAGATGGATAGCCAGTTTTCCTAGCACCATTTGTTGAAAAGGCTGTCCTTTCTCCAGTGTATGTCTTTGGCGCCTTTATCAAAGTTCAACTGGCTATAGATATGGGGCTTTGTTTCTGAGTCTTCCATTCTGTTCCATTGGTCTATGTGCCTGTTTTTGTGCCAGTACCATGCTGTTTTTACTACTATCACTTTGTAGTATAATTTGAAGTCTGGTATTGTGATGCCTCCAGCATGGTTCTTATTGCTGAGAATTGCTTTGGCTATTCTGGGCTTTTTTTTTTTTCCAAATGGATTTTATAACTGATATCTCTATGTCTGTGAAAAATGATGATGGTTGGTTTTTTTTTTTTTTTTTGCGGTACTGGGGATTGAACCCAGAGGCATTCTACCTCCGAGCTCCACCCCTAGCCCTATTTTTATTCTTTATTTTGAAACAGGGTCTCACAGAGTTGCGGAGAGCCTCACTAAATAGCTGAGGCTGGCCGCGAACCCGGATCCTCCAGTCTCCACCTCCCAAGTACTGGGATTACAAGCCGCCACCACGCCTGGCATGATTTGATAGGGATTGTGTTGAATATATATATAGATGGCTTTTGATAGAATAGCCATTTTGATTATATTTATTCTGCCTATCCAAGAGCATGAGAGGTCTTTCCATCTGGAGTCTTCTTCAATTTCTTTCTTCAGTGGTTTATAATTTTCATTGTAGAGGTCTTTCACCTCCTTGGTTGGATTTATTCCTAAGTATTTTATCCTTTTGAGGTTATTGTGAATGGAATTGTTTTCTGCATTTCTTTTTCAGTGGATTCATGATTGGTGTGTAAAGCAATGCTAATGATTTTCATAGGTTGATTTTGTATCCTGCTACTTTGCTAAAACTGTTTATCACTTCTAGAAGTCCTTTGGATGAGTTTTTTTTTTAAATCTTCTAAGTAAAGGGTCATGTCATCAACAAACAAAGATAGTTTCAGTTCTTCTTTCCCTGTTTGTATTCCTTTGATTCCTTTCTCCTGTCTTATTGCTGAGGCTAGAGTTTTGAGTACTATGTTGAAAAGGAATGGTGACAGTGGGCATTCTTGTCTTGTTCCTGATCTTAAGGGAAATTCTGTCAGATTTCCCCATTCATAATGATGCTGGCTTTGGGATTATTGTATAGCCTTTATCATGTGGAGGTAGATTTCTTCTATTCCTAATCTCCTCAGCATTTTTATCATGAAAGGGTGTTAGATTTTGTCAAATGCTTTTTCTACATCTATTGAGATAATCATGTAATTCTTGTACTTAGCTCTATTAATGTGGTGAATTACATTTATTGATCTGCATATGTTGAACCAGCCTTGCATCCCTAGGATGAAGCCTATTATGACCTAATAGGTCATGATGAACTATTTTCTTGGTGTAGTTTTGAATGTGAGTTGCTAATATTTTCTTGAGAACTTTTACATCAATGTTCATCAGTGATATTGGTCTATCACTTTCTTTTCTTGTGGTATCTTTATTTGGTTTAGGTAGTAAGGCGATGCTGGTTTCATAGAATGAGTTTGGTAGTTTTCCTTCTTTTTCTATTTCATGGAATAATTTGAGGAGCATTGGAGCTAGTTCTTCTATGAAGGACTTATAGAATTCAGCCGGGAATCTGTCTGGGACTGGACTTTTCTTTGATGGGAGACCTTTTATTGCTGTTTTGATCTCTTTGCTTCCTATTGGTCTGTTTAAGTTTTCTCTGTCCTCTTATTTCAGTTTAGATAAGCTGCGGATATCTAAGAATTTTTCAATTTCCTCTGTGTTTTCTAATTTATTGGAGCATAAGTTTCCTAAATAGCTTCTAATAATGTTTTGTATTTTCACATTATCTGTGGTGATATCTCCATTTTCATCTCTTATCCTTATGATTTGGGTCTGTTCCCTCTTTCTTTTTGTTAGGTTGGCTAAGGGCTTGTCGATCTTGTTTATCCTTTCAAAACACCAGCTTTTTATTTTATTGATCTTCTGGATTGTTTTTTGTTTTCTATTTCATTAGTTTCTGCTCTGATTTTATTTTCTGCCTTCTACTGGCATTGTGTGTGGAGTGCTAGGGATTGAACCCAGGGGCATTCTACCTCCGAGCTACATCCCCAACCCTATTTTATTTTTTATTTGGAAATAGGGTCTCACTAAGTTTCTGAGAGCCTCACTAAGTTGCTGAGGCTGACTTTGAACCTATGATCTTCCTCTCTCAGCCTCCCAAGTACTGGAATTATAGGCATGCACCACCACGCTCAACTTGAAGTATTTTTATTTTTATTTATTTGGAACCCAGGGGCATTCTACCTCCGAGCTACACCCCCAGCCCTATTTTTTATTCCTTATTTCTGAAACAGAGTCTCACTAAGTTGCAGAGGGCCTCACTAAGTAGCCGAGGCTGACTGCGAACCTGAGATCCTCCTATCTCAGCCTCCCAAGAACTAGGATTATAAGCATGCTCCACCACACCCGGCTTGAAGTATTTTTAATAAAGAAAACGTTTTACAGTCAAAAGTTTTTATCCAATACAAATAGGATTGATTGTTGGTTGCCTAATTTTTAAAAGCAGTGAAACTGGGAAATCTTAAAAAATAGAAACATATACAATGAACATTTTATCTACTTGTGCCTGTTAGCATGGAGTAAGTAGGGAGCCTTGGCCTGGCGGACAGGGCACAGGGAACTTGTGTACACAAGGAGTAACAGCACAGCATTGATTCCAGACCCACCTGGGTAGGGACTCAATGTGGGCTCAAGAAAACTGTCTTCCATCTCCAGTGAGCTTTGCCTGCTGGATGCTTTTCTCTCAGAAGGAAATTTCCTACATGAGTCAGGTTTAAAGGAAAGCTATCAATTACCTGATGTGCAAAATAGTAATTTAGTCTTTTTTTTTTTTTTTTGTACTGGGGATTGAACCCAGGGGTATTCTACCCCAGACCTTTTTTTTTTTCTTTTTAACAGGATCTCGCTAAGTTTCTTGCTGACCTCCTATCTCAGCTTCCAAAGTACTGGGATTACAGACATATGCCACCACATCTGGCTAGTTATTTTTTAATTATTGTTTTTAGCAGCAGAGACCTATATTTTTCTCTTACTACAAAAGTAATATAGTGAGCCGGGCGTGGTGGCGCACGCTTGTAATCCTAGTACTTTGGGAGGTGGAGACCGGAAGATCCGGGTTCGTGGCCAGCCTCAGCTCTCTCTTGCTCGCTCTCTCTCTCTCTCTTTCTGTCTCTCTCTCTCTCTCTCTGTCTCTCTCTCTCTCTCTGCCTAGTGAGGCCCTCCGCAACTTCGTGAGACTCGGTTTCAAAATAAAGTATAAAAAACTAGGGCTGGGGGTGTAGCGCGGAGGTAGAATGCCCCTGGGTTCAATCCCCGGAACTGCAAAAAAAAAAAAAAAGTAATATAGTCTTACTGTAGACAATCAGAACATTATGAAAATATGTAGCACAAAAACTCAAAGTTCATTATAACTCCATACTCTAGAGATTAACCATGCTTTTAACAGTTCATTGTATATGCCTCTAAATTTCTGTATGTATATGTCTTTCTTCTTAAAATAAAAATAGGTTCACACTACATATTTCTTTTCAGTGACTTTATCACCATTCAATATGGCCATTTTTCCACTTTAATGAAAATAGATCTATCTCACTTTTTTTTTTTGTACTTGGGATTGAACCAACAGGCATTCTACTGCTGAACTACACCCCTAGCCCTATTTTATTTTTTATTTTGAAACAGGGTCTTGCTAAATTGCTGAGGCTGGCCTTGAACCTATGATCCTCCTGTCTCAGCCTCCCAACCACTGGGATTACAGACATGTGCTACTGCACCTGACTCACTTTTGTTTTCCTTTTGTTGTGATGCTGGGGATTGAACTCAGGATTTGTCAGACAAGTGTTCTACCAATGAGCTATACACCAACCCTACCTCACTTTTTGAACAGCATGGAGGTATAACTTTTTTTTTTTTTTTTGCAGTACCGGGGATTGAACCCAGGGGCATTCTACCTCCGAGCTACACCCCCAGCCCTATTTTTTGTTCTTTATTTTGAAAGAGGGTTTCACTAAGTTGCGGAGGGCCTCACTAAGTAGCTGAGGCTGGCTGCGAACCTGGATCCTCAGCCTGGATCTCAGCCTCCCAAGTACTGAGATTACAAGCGTGTGCCACCACGCCTGGCGAGGTATAACTTATAACCATCAAATTCACCCATGGCGAGTATACAGTCTCTTATCTTACTTTTTTTTTTTTTTTTTTTTT
>PVJS01030726.1:0-23892 GCA_004027185.1 Glis glis | reverse complement strand
GCCCCCCCCAGGCCTCAGCTCCGAGTCGTGCCCCTTTTCCCCTCTGCCCCCCAGGCCTGCAGGGGCTTGCAGCTACCAGAGCACACTCCACGTGCTAGTGCTTTGGAACCACCCTTGTGCCTTTTCTTGGCAGCAGAACCAGGTCGTGGGCACTGACGGGGTGGCTTCAGCATCACAGTCACACTCTAACCTTGTCCTTTCTTTCCAGGGGAGTAGTCGTTCATTTTTATTGAGGACACAATGGACCACTGTGCCGGGCACTAGGGATGTACTCCACAGAGTGGCTTCAGTTAAGGGACAGTGCACATGAAGTGCTTAGACAGGTGCCGGGCGCCCCAGTCCTCCCGACAGCCAACTGCTGCTATTAGCTGATTCCCACAACAGCCACATGAGATGGGCGCGTTATGTCCCCCCCACTCCACAGAGGGGGAATTGGAGGTTAGAGGCACTTGTCACACAGGTAGTAAGTGGCAGAACTGGGACTCAAACCCAGGACTGTTGGGCTTCCAAACCCTGTCCCTTTGAGGGTGACAGATAGACAGTCGCCCTGCAGGGTTCATGTCCAAGCATGGAGTAGCAGCAGCTACTGTCAGAGTGACAGGTGCTGCAGAGGGCTTAGCAGCCCAGACGGCCTGAGGACAGAGGGGAGGGGACGGTGTCCATGTAGAGGCCTCTGAGGACAGAGGGGAGGGGACGGTGTTCAGGTAGAGGCCTCGGGGTGATGGGTCACTTCCTGCTCACCCATGAGCTACGCCCCAGTAACCTCCAGGATTTGGCAAGGGGACCCTGTTGTGGTGGTCGCTGCAGGAGCTCAGTGGTTAGCCATGGAGGGCAGGGAGGTGGCTGCACACCCCAGCCAGTCTCCTGGGGTCTCACCCCCAGGCGCTCCCACTGAGGCTGATCCTGCCTTTCAAGCAGATGTGTCACTCTCCTTTATGAATCCCCCAAGAAGCTTGGAGACGTGTGTGCAAATGGCCTGGGTTAAGGATCTGTGCCGCCCAGGCCGGCTCTGTCCAGTCATGAGTGTGTTCAGCTGTTGCATTGCAGTTACAAATAAAGGAGTGGAACATTATAGCCTGGGATTGAAAAGTCAAGCTAGCTAGGTACATTCCACCGTGACCCTGATAACCCTGCACATCAAGCTGTGCTCGTTTTTCCACTTCCATTCCTGTCCCTGTCCACAGGGCAGGTATGTTTTAATATAGTTTATACTGTTGGGTACAATGGTGCATCTTGCCGCTTGCTTCCTTGACTTGGTTAGACATGAGAGTGATCATTTAAGCGATTGGCCACCAGGTGGCGCTGCAGCACCAGACACGAGACCCAGCCTCCAGGCCTCGGAGCCGCTAGATGCTTAATCCCAGCTGTGAGCATCCGTGAAGTGGGTGTCTGTGGAAGTTCATTTTCGGTTTTCTCCCTAAATGCTCTATTGCTCATAAATGTTTTCCATACTTATTTTAAAACGGATTCAGACAATATTGAAGTGTATAAAAGGTAGAAAGCAAAAGTGCTATATACAGTGATGCTTTTAAGAGGCAGTGATAGCTGGCACAGTGGCGAACGCCTGTAATCCCAGTACTTGGGAAGCTGAGACAGGAGGATCACAGGTTCAAGATCAGCCTCAGTAACTTAGCAGCTTCAAAATAAAAAAAAAGGGCTGAGTTAGAGAAAGCGGAGGTCCCACCCCCAAGCCTCACTCTAGCTCCTGGGGCAGCTCTTCCACATCAAGGGTGTTAATTCGTTTGTCATGTGACACCACAGGCACCCTTTTCCAGTTTGTTGATTGTCATTCATCTTTTTCATGATGTCTTTTCCTATACAGAAGTTTTAATTTTCAATGTATTTAAATCTGCCAGTAGGGCTGGGTGTAGCTCAATGGTAGAGCACGTCCCCAGCACTGCAAAACAAAAAACAAAAGCAAATAAATCTGCCAATAGTTCCCTTGGCTTTCTGGCTTTTGTATCACCCTTCCTCTTCCTTCTGAGATTATAAAAACATATTGATCTGTTTTTCTTGTAGCTTTTTTTTTGGTCTGTTTAAATCTTTAATCCATCAAAAATTTATTTTTATGTATGAATTTGGATACGATTTTAAACAAAATTTTTCCTTTCCTTAAGTATATAGTGCATTGTTTTATCAACATCTATTGGAGAATCCATCCTTCTCTGATGTTTGAAATGCCATTTTGATCTTACGTTAATCCTTACATATACACAGTCCCATTTTGGGGACTGTGTTCTGGTCTCTCTGATCTAGTCATCTGTTTCTGTGTCATTTATCAACCATGGCTTCCTGGCAGGACAAGACCTCCTCCCCCCATTATACTTTTTTTCCGAAAACTTTTAAGCTATTTTTAATTATTCTTCCAGATGAAATTTTGAATCAATTTGTTGAGTTCCAAAATGAATCCCCTTAGGATTTGAAGTGAACTTGCATTTATTTTATTTATAGATTAATTGAGGAGAATTGATGGCTTTACAATATTGTCTCCTTATTCAGGGGAGAGAAAGGTCTTTCCTTTTATTTAAATCTTTTTGTCTTTTAATACAATTTTTAAATTTTCTTCATATGATTTTTATACATTTCTTTCTTTTTTTGCAGTACTGGGGATTGAACCCAGGGGCATTCTACCTCCGAGCTACCCCCAGCCCTATTTTTTATTCTTTATTTTGAAACAGGGTCTCACTAAATTGTAGAGGGCCTCATTAAGTAGCTGAGGCTAGGGGCAAACCCAGATCCTCTTGTCTCAGCCTCCCAAGTACTGGGATTACAAGCGTGCACCACCATGCCCGGCTATACATTTCTTTTAGCATTTTTTTCTAGGTATTTTTCTCTTTTTTAGTGGGTTTTTGTGCCATTACATTTTCTAGCTGATTCTTGTTTGTGCAGAGGAAATGGTTACTTTTATGACCGGATACCTAGCACTCATAGTTTGTCCCTCAATCCACTTCCATTTGCTTCAAAAGTAGAAATTCTGCTTTAATTCCTGGTTCGTTAATGCCATCCTTCCCTGTTTTTTTTTTTTTTTTGGGTACTGGGGATTGAACCCAGGGGCATTCTACCTCCGAGCTACACCCCCAGCCCTATTTTTTTATTCTTTATTTTGAAACAGGGTCTCACTAAGTTGCGGAGGGCCTCACTAAGTAGCTGAGGCTAGCTGCGAACCCGGATCCTCCTGTCTTAGCCTCCTAAGTACTGGGATTACAAGTGTGCACCACCACGCCCGGCTGTTTTTAATGCTGCAACAGATTTTTTTTTTAAATTTATTTGGTCAACAAGATTTGGAGAAGGGAAGGCAAACATGTAGACATATTTCATCATTTTGAAAACCAAAATGTACTCATGGAGTTTGATGTGAGAGTGTGCTTTGGCACCCCCACCCCTCCCCCACCCTGTGCTGCCCCTGTGGAGACACCCTGACTCCTGACCCCAGGGCATGGCCTCTATTCCCTGCCGCCACCGCCCAGGCCGTGCTCACTCCCCGTGGCAGCAGACCTGGCCCACCTGCCTCCCACTGTAGACACAGCCCCTTTTAAAATGGGGAGCGCCAGGCTGTTCACTATGAAAATCAGGGCTCAGGGCCAGGCTCAGTGCTGTTTGTCATGAAGGCCCAAGAATGTGGGTGTCCTTATCTGCCAACTTACCCCAGGCCTTGAGGCTTCTAAAGGGGGACCTGGTCACAGAAGGAACACCAGCGGAAGAGAATTAGAGCACCCTGCTTCTGAGCCAGGCCAGCACCTGGCACCCCAGTCCCGGGCTCTCCTCAGCCTCATCTGTCCCTTGGCCCTTACCATCCTCTGGCCAGCAGCAGGGTACAGGGACGTGCTGGCATGTGGGAGTCAGAGAGGGCTGCGCCCAAGAGGACCCAGTTCACCTCACAGAGCTTGCCACAGCGGAGGGAGAGAGAAGAGGGCTGTGCACAAGTGTGCCGCCCTTTGGCCCTGGTGACACTCCTAATGAGATAGCCCCGTGATGACCTGGACCATTACCAGTCAGGCCAGTATTTCCTCTGCCTTGGCAGGGATCGGGCGGCAGGGAGGGGAAGGGGCGAGACCCCTGCTCCACACAGTGAGCTGCTCCCACCTCCTCCGCCGTCCCCCTGGATGGTGTAGCATGTACGGCATGGGCCCCAGCACCAGAGCACAGCCCTCCGGTGATGGCTCTGCGCAGGAGGTGTAGGGCTGCTCTCCTTACGCCTGGGGGT
This sequence comes from Glis glis, assembly GCA_004027185.1. Taxonomy (NCBI): domain Eukaryota; kingdom Metazoa; phylum Chordata; class Mammalia; order Rodentia; family Gliridae; genus Glis; species Glis glis. Next base: position 19,688 of record PVJS01030726.1, on the reverse strand, counting down.
GGAGACTGTGTGTGTGTTAGGGGATGGGTAGTGGATTGGGCTGCAAGGGTATATAGACTCCTTTTAAAATATTTTTAACTTTTTATTTTGAAATTATTTTAGATTTCAGAAAAGTTGTAGAACAGTACAGAGCTTATATAACCATGGTGCAGTTATGAAATGAACCTAGGTCCAATACTGCTAACTGCAGACTTTTTGAATGTCACCAGCTTTTCCGTCTTTATTTTCCCCCTCTAAGGACCCAGTCTGGGACCCCTCACTGCATTTAGTCATTGTCATCAGCCTCCTCACCCTGTGACAATGCTTAGTCTGGCTAGAAGGTCACATCAGAGCCTCGGGATGAAATTTAAGAGCCCATCCCAAAGATTCCATCGAGCCCTGGGGTGCTTGGGCTGGCTGGGACCGGGCTCCCTGTGAAGGTGGGGGTCCGCACCCCCACGGGCAGCCAGCAGGCCCTTCTGATGCTGTCCTCTCAGTGTGGAGGGGAACAGCCAACACAGCCCCACCCCGCCACCTCGGAGACACACCTTGCAGGTGTCCCCTCTTCTCTTGCATTTCTAATAGTTTACCCTCTGTTCGTTCCTTATTTTGAGCCTGGACACATGCCCAGGAGTCTCCCCAAGCTCCCCAAAGCTCCAGCCAATCTGCTGCCTTCATCTCCGTTTTCTGGCCTGCTTGCACAGGAGAAGCAGGAACTGCCCCTGTGCGAGCCAGGCTGTCCCCGACGCTGTGCCAGGGCGCTCCTGCCACTCAAGGAGCCTGGTCTCCATGCTCGTCCGGAATGGCTCTGGCAGTTGACTGACTTCTTCCTGCTCTTGTGGTTGGTTTTCTGCCTCTGTGACAAGGTCCCTGCCCGGGGCGGGCATCTTCTGTCATTTGGGGGATTGTGCCAGCTTCCCTCTGGGGAGGGCAGCTATGGGCTGCAGCCTGTTTTCTCCAGCTGCCTGTGCTTCATGTATAGGAAAATGCATGCTTTTAATGTAAGCTGTGCAAGCCTCGGATTTACATTTTGAAAGAATCACTGTGTCAAGAATAAGCCATAGCCGGGTGTGGTGGTGCACGCCTGTAATCCCAGTACTTGGGAGGTGAGACAGGAGGATCGCAGGTTTGAGGCCAGCCTCAGTAACTTAGACCCTGTTTCAAAGTAAAAAGTAAAATAGGGCTGGAGGTATAGCTTGGAGTAGAATGCCCCTGGGTTCAATCCCCAGTACCAAGCAGGGTGGGGGGAGAATAAGCCATAAGGAGGCGGGGGTGCAGCAGGCAGACGGCTCAGGAGGCCTTCTCAGTAGTGCAAACTGGAGCTTTGGGTGGCTTGAATCAGGGCGTAGGGAGCAGAGATGGGAGACTCGGCACGTTCCTTAGGGGCTGTCTCTGTCTGTGGTTGCCCTGGGCAGAGACAGTGACCCCTTCTAGTTCCAGACACTGTTGCCTGCTTGGTGTCAAAGCACGTGTTCTTTGCACCTGGATAAGTAGGTGACTGATCGAGGGCCCTGCAGAGTTGGGGAGGGAGTGGGACATTGGATTCCTGGCCTGGCTGCCACCATCCTTAATGGACAAATGGGGAAGCTTCACTACCAGGGTTCTAGGGTGGAAGATGCTCCACGAGGGTGCTCCCAGGGCTTTCGAGGGTGCCTGGGATGTGTCAGATAGACCACCCTCATCTCCTCACTCTCCCTTTTGCTCCTATTTCCTGAAGCTTCCTTTAAGCCTGCCCCCACAAATATCCCTGGCTTCTCATTTTCCTAAGGTTTGTTTCCCCTGCCTGTGGAAACGTCAGGTCTTCCTCCCGCCAGTGGCTGCAGTGAGGGTTCTTCTCCCGTCACCTGCCTTCTGCAGCCTTGTTTTAAAGCCTTTGGTTTCCAGAGTATTGTAGCTGCTCCCATGAGCCTAGGAGCTCTGACTGGCCCTTCCCAGAGAGGCTAAAATACAACTCTCCTCCAAAGAGAGGCCCCTTCGCTGGTCTTTAGAAAAATGCACACTCCTCATTCACACGCATCCCACTGCCTCAACTTCAGACCAACTTCCTGTGGACTCATGCTAAAACATTGCCCAGGCCCACCCCTGCCCCAGGAGGGTGACGGGGCTGGTGGAGGGCATGAACAGAAACACCCTAGAGTTTGGATCTCAGGTGTCCTCCAGAAGCCCATGTCTTCACGCCTTGGTCCTCAGGGCGGTGCTGTTGGAGGTGATGGAACCTTGGGGAGGCGGGGCCTCGTGGGAGGCCTTGAGGTCATGGAGGCGTGCCCTGGAAGGGGATCATGGGGTCCGGCCCTCTCTTCTTCCTGTCTTGCTTCCTGGCCATGGGGTGAGTGGTTTTGCTCCACCATGCAGTTCTGCGGTGATGTGCTGCCTCGCCACAGGCCCAGAGCAGCAGGCCAGCTGACCATGGTCCCTCCATGAACCAACATAACCCTTTTCTCTTTATAAGTTGCGTATCTCAGCATCTGTTATAGTGACAGAAAGCTCACACAATAGCTTTACTGACTACTTGCTGTGTACCCGGCACTGTGCCAGGTGCTTTAATGTACATTATCCAAGAATCCTTTCATCCTGATGGTTGGCTGGCTCAGGCAACTTGCCAAGGCCACAGAGTAATGGTAGGTAGCATTCAGATCTTGACTTATCTCTCTGCAAGCCACAGAGTGGTTCCTGGCTCCTTATACTGCTGCAGAGATTGCTCTGTGGCTGTCTTGGTCCTAGTGTCCACCAAGCTTGTGACTGCAGGTTGTGAACCCCAGGGGGTGGCGGTTGAGCTACAAGTTACTGTCAAACCTCCCAAGTCCAGGTGTGGTCTGAGCACTGTCTGGAGGCTGAGAGCAGGTGCTATAAATATGTCCTGCTGTGTTTTCGATGGATGCAGGTACTACTGTGATTGTTAAACTATGAATTCATTTAAAATTGTTGGTGATTGCTGGATAGGTGGCACACACCTGTAATCCCAGTACTTGGGAGGCTGAGACAGGAGGATCACAAGTTTGAGGCCAGTCTCATCAACTTAGTGAGACCCTCAGTAACTTAGTGAAATCTTGTTTCAAAGTAAAACATAAGGGCTGGGGGTATAGTTCATAGGTAGAATGCCCCTGGGTTCAATCCCCAGTACAAAAAAAAATTGTTGGTGATTTTATTTTATTTACTGGGGATTGAACCCAGGGACCCACACATGCTAGGCAAGTGTTCTACCGCTGAGCTTCACCAGTCCTTTTTATTTTATTTTGAGACAGGGCCTCACTGTGTTGCCCAGACTGGCCTTGAATTTGAGATCCCCTTGCCTCAGTCTTCCAAATAGCTGGGATCACAGGCATGTGCCACCGCTCCTGGCTTATTGGTGATTTTATAATAGCTTTTACTATCAAGGTTTTTGTTTTTCTTAATATGTCAAAAAGAGAACTACTTTTTTTTTAGTGTTGAGAAAGATCTCTAAAATGCATCTACATCTGTACAAATCCCTATGTTTTCATGTATCTACAGATGTGTGTGGATATGTGCGTTAAGACACTGCCCAATACCCTGAACTGTGTGACCTCACAGACAGGGCCTAGGGGCTGTGGGAATGGGACTTTCCTTTTTAATTTTATACCTTCTAATTCAGTTTATGTACTGCTACTGTGCACATGTATTACTTTTAAAAATTCAGAAAGTCTTCCTACTTGGAAAGGTTAGACACCCCTGGGCCGATCGTAGGTTTCCTGCAGATGCGCCTCTGGCTTCAGCATGGAGTTGGGCTTGTGACGTGCTTGGGAGCACCTGCCATGGAGCACAGGGATTGCTGCCTGTCTGAGCTGGTCCCTACCCCAGCTCTGTAGGTCGAGGCGCTTCCTTCCCCAAGAAGATGCTCTTCCTGGCCCTTCCCTCCACATGCCCAAGCTCTCAGGTTGTATCCTGTCCCCACCATCTCTGCCCATGACCCTGTCTGCAAAGCCAGCCTCATGCCGAGGCGCTGCTGACTTCTCTCCTCTGGAGGCTCAGCCACGCGTAGCATTCTGGACGCAGCAGCATCTCCTTGGCCTGTTGTCTCTCCCTCAGCGAGGAGCCAGAGGTGGGATGCTACACATCTGGAGGGTGGTTAGAGAGGGGCCGGGAAACACCAGAGTGAGTGACGGCATTTCAGTCTGACGTGCTTACGTGGCCAGGGCCTCTTCGAAAGCCGCCAGACACTGCTGCTTGCCAGGAAGCGGTTTGGCGGCTCTGGGGAGGGTCAGGAGGAGGGAGATAGCAGTGCTCCAGCCTCACGCAGGGTGCCTTTTCAGCCTAGGGTAAGGGTCGCCTGGGTAGGGGAGAGCTTTTGGCAATACAAGTGTGACGTGCTGTGGCCATGGTTCAAAGAGTGTGTGCATGTGTGTATGTGTGTGTGTGTGTGCCCGTACACGCAGGGCTCATGAGGTGGGCAGGCCTGCTTAGTTTCCTGCCTGTTTGTCTCTGGCGTGGCTTCTGTGCAGGACACAGAAAGGAGGAGCGAGTGCAGCCCAGTCTGCTGAGGCAGAGCATCCCACCAGTGGAAGTGGTGCATAGACTGCATTTGGGATCCGTTTCCATACTTGTCTGAAACATTTGGAAGAAATCACTCTCTTGTAATTGGACATGCCTGGATGTGGGTATTTTCTCTGAAACAACCTCCTGGGCTTAGGAAAAGCGATCTCTTTGCTTCTCAATGGGGTCTTGGTTTCCGAAGCTGGACTGAGGGCGCTCTGCGAGTCTGGAAGGAGACCAGCATCGCAGCTGAGACGTGCCTTTCCCTCTTTGGGAGCCCCCCCACACAAGACCAGATTCTGTCGTGAACAGAAAAGAGAGATGTGGGATTGTTCTGTGGTTCCGATACAGCTGCCACGTTCTTAAGAAGTTACATCATGAGAACTGCTTTTTTTTCCTGCAGTGTTTTGTTTTCCAGGGAGGCATTAGCAGCAAGAGAATGCACGCGCGCGTGTGTGTGTGTGTGTGTGTGTGTGTGTGTGTGTGTGGTGAGAGGCAGAGGGAGGGTGGGAAGAATGGGGTTTTGGTGAGGTGGGCGCAGACTAACTTGCCCAAACACCCAATGCTGCTGCTCCTCCCCGTGCCCGCCCGCCTCCCTGCCAGCAGGGACACAGCTGGTGCACTTGTATAAAGATGTATCACCACTGTATGGTTCACTCTCCCTGAGACTCAGTTTCCTCATCTGTAACATGGGTTTATAAAGATACACACGAACCCTCCAGCCAGGGCCAGGCACGATGTTAGTGTCTGAGCAGCTGTGGCAGTGAGTGATTGATCAGGCTGTGCCCGCGCTCCTTGAGGCCCAGGGCTGGCCTGACCCCTTCGCCAGGGAGGACTCGGGAAAAGCTTTGCGGAGCCTGCTGAGCAGACGAGGGAGGGAGCCGGAGGCCAGACACTGCTGCTGCTGCTGCGCGGTCATGGTGGTGGGGGCCTCCATGACACCAGCTCCCCGGAGCCCTCCTTGTCTCATTTGCTGTTTCCCCAGAGCCCTTGTGGTAATCTGTGATGACGTGGGGCCGGTAAGGTGAGAAGAGGCCACGTTGCTTGTGTCGTGGGCACCCTGGAAGCCCTCGTGTCCCCTTGTGTCTCAGGCCTCCCCATGCTCGGGGCCCCTCTCACTGCCCACCCGCATTCCAGAGCCACGCGGTGGCCTTGCCCGCTGATGCTGGCTTTGACCCCGAGGGCCTCAGTCACCCCCTCCTTTGTGCTCCAGTGAACCCGTGTCTGTGATAGCACGCTCCCCTACCACACAGCCTTACTCCTGAGGGCAAGGCCGGGCCACCCCTGGCGAGTCCTCAGAGTCACCTCCACGCAGCCTCTCTGGATGGCTGCTGCGTGAGCAGGTGCAAGAGCTTCTGCACAGCCCTGGCTGTCAGGCCTCCGCCTGTTCCTGACAGCCCCAAACTTAAATGTCATCTTGGTTCCTCTTTTCCTCTCCCCTCCCGTGCAGCCCATCAGCCCTTGTCTATTTACCTCCAAACACCCCCACACCCACTCCCTGCTCCCCACGCAGCAGCCCAAGCCGTTTCCAGTCTGCACCTCCTGCCCGACTTCGCTGCTTCCACACCGGGCCTCCACGCAGCAGCCAGTGACCTTCCATGGGGCAGGGAAGGGCGTGCCACTGGGCAGCAGGGTGCCCAGTGCCCTCCAGAGAAACCCACAGCCCTCCTGGGGCCCACAAGGCCTTCCTGCTCTGCCCCAGCCTGTGCTTCCTCTGCCTCCAGCAAAGCTGCAGCTATGGCTTCTGCCTCCATTGCAAGCTTGCCTGCTCAGGTGCACCTCACGGGTCCCCATGGCTGCCTCCTCCAATAGCATGTCCCAAGGCTGGGGTGTGGGCAGGGGTAGGGCACTTGCCTAGCATACGCAAGGCTGGGGTTCATCCCCAGCACCCCAAAACCACAACAGCGAAACAAACTAAAACCCAAATATTGCGTCATCAGAGAGTCAGTTCTTCCTTGACCATCCTGGAAAATGGCGTTTTCCACCCTATTTTGTTTCTCAAGGTGTTTATCAGTATCCGAAGTTACCTCTGTTCAGTGCACTTTCTGGGTAGAAGTGCTGTGGGGCGGGGGCCTCCTCTTCCCGCTCGATTCAGGCCCCAGGGTATGGAACAGGGTTTTTTGACCAGAGCATCCATGAATTTGGATGGGAAATAAAGGACATCTTTATTTTCACTAACTTCTACCTGAAGTTTAGCATTTATCTCATTTATTAGACAATGAATCATAGTAATACTAACAGTAGCTGGGGCTTCATTACAAGTAGAAATCACATATATTTTCATATCACTTAACAGTTGTGGACATGATGGAATATTTATGATCCCAACTACTTTGAAATGATGGTAATTATTAGACCCACCAAAAGATCTTGTTATTTAATGCAGTAATAAAGAAATATATGTATTCCCATACATGAAAAATATATATTACTACATTACAAACCATTTTAAAAATAATAACTATATTTTAATTTAATTGACTTCCCATGTTAATTTATTTTATGCATTTAAAAATACTTCTGAAGCGCCGGGCGTGGTGGCGCACGCTTGTAATCCCAGTACTTTGGGAGGTGGAGACCAGAGGATCCAGGTTCGTGGCCAGCCTCAGCTCTCTCTCTTTCTCTCTCTCTCTCTCTCTCTCTCTCTACCTAGTGAGGTCCTCCGCAACTTCGTGAGACCCGGTTTCAAAATAAAGTATAAAAAAATAGGGCCGGGGGTGTAGCGCGGAGGTAGAATGCCCCTGGGTTCAATCCCCGGTACCGCAAAAAAAAAAAAATAAATAAAAAATAAAAATAAAAACACTTCTGAGAGAAGGGGCCCCAAAGAGTCCAAAGCACAAAACAGTTAAGAACTACTGGTTAGAGAAATGTCCGAGTCGGATACGATGGCGCACACCTGTAATCCCTCCTGTAATCTCAGGAGTCTAAGACAGGAGAATCACAAGTTCAAGGTCAGCCTGGGCAACAAAGTGAGATCCCCATCTCAAAAAAAAAAAAAAAAAAAAAAAGCTGATGCCCAGAGAATGAATGAGTACCCCCTGCATTTTCAGGGTCACGTTTGTGGTGGTTTGGCATGAACTTGATGTTTAGGAACTGGCCTTGGCCAAGGTCTTTTGGAAGCCTGCTCCGACCTCCTGGCACTGAAAGAAGTACTGATGACAGGGCCCTGGCTGCTGTCTCCCTGCGTCTTTTTGTGCATCTGCTTCGTCCCTGCACACACCTCTGCCCAGACTATCCCTGCACAGGGCTGCCCTCTATGTTTTTGTTTTGTTTTGTTTTGGTATTGGGAATTGAACCCAGGGGCATTCTACCTCTGAGCTATACCCCCAGCCCTATTTTATTTTTTCTTTTGAGACAGGGTCTTGCTAAGTTGCTGAGAACCTCTCTAAATTTCTGAGGCTGGCCTTGAACCTGTGATCCTCCTATCTCAGCCTCCCAAGTACTGGGGTTACAGGCATTCACCACCACGCCTGGCTCACCCTTTGTTCTTGGAGGCTTAGCACCTCCACTTGGTGGATCAGCAGAGACTGGTGTCTCAGGGTCCTGTGTTTCCAGGAGAGTAGGCAGCCACCCTGGTTCCAGTTGGTCTGGCCTGGGAGGCACAGACCCCATCTGTCTTCAGGGCCCTCCCCTGGCATAGGGGAGCCGTTCTCAGCGTAGGGTCTGGCTGGCTGAACCCCGACAGGAGTCTACTCCCTGACAGAGGAGTTGCAGCTCAGCAGGGCCTCAGGGTGGAAGTTGTATGGGTGGGGGTTTCCCTGGGCCTGGCAAGGATGTTCTGCTTGGTCCTGTTATTTCTTAGCATGTGAAATATCACTTGTCTGAGAGTGGCTGCCCATAAATTTGGCTGTTTTTGTCAGTGGCGAGACATGCAGGAGTCAGGTCGGAAACAAGTACTCTGTCTTTCCAGCTCTGGCCTTCCATAGAAAGCATAACGGGTCACACACCGCTGCTGCCCTGCTTCATCTTTAGGTGGACGGGGGCCGCGGGGTGGGGAAGGAGAGTTGCAGCCTCCTGGGTAGGGAGCCCTGCGCCCGGGCTCCTGGGCTCTTGGGCTCCTGGGCTTGGCTCCCTGGACTCGGGAGACTGGAGCTGCTGCTGGGAATCCCCTTTCCAGTAGCAAAAGCCCATGCCTTCACAAAGCACACTGCTCTTCTTTCTTTTTCTTTTGGTAGTGGGGATTGAACCCAGGGGTATTCTACCTCTGAGCCACTATTTTACCCCTAGCCCTATTTTTTATTTTTTGTTTTGAAACAGAGTCTCACTAGGTTGATGAGAGTCTCAATACTTGCTGAGGGTGTCTTCGAACCTACGGTCCTCCTGTCTTAGCCTCCCAAGTACTAGGATTATAGGTGTGTGCTACCACACCTGGCTTTTAACTTTTTTTTTTTTTGGTGTTACTGGGGATTGAACCCAGGGACATTCTACCTCTGAGCTATACCCCCAGCCTTATTTTATATTTTTATTTTGAAACAGGGCCTCGCTAAGTTGCTAAGGCTGGCCTCAATCTTCCCGTCTCAGCCTCCCAAATACTGGGATTACAGGTGTGCACCACTATACCCAGTTTTCTTGGACATTTACAGCTAATTTTTTGTTTGCTTTAGGAAAAGAGAGTAGGAATAAACGAATAGAAACTTGTCGGGTAATGCTGACACTCATAGTAGCTATGACCTTGACTGAGTCTTCGCCCAGCGCCTAGCCTGGACAGAGTGTTTTACACGTACTCCTTGGTCCAGTCTCCACCTGGGCTCTTGTGGGGCAATGTCAGGGACAGGTAAGAGCCCTGACCCTGCTGTCGACTGACCAGGGTTTGAACTCCATGGTTTAGCCACTAGCCATCAGTAAGTCATGTCACCTCTCTGTGTCTCAGTTTCCCAGGAATCCAAGTACTCTCTATCTCCTGGGATTGTTGCAAAGAGTAAATGAGCTAAAAATGGAATGCTTAGCCAGCACCTCGCCCAGCAGTGGCGCTCACTGTTGGTGCTAGGACTGATGTGTGGAGGGGCCACCTGCGTGTGGGAAATCCCTCAAAGCTTAGCTAAGTAAGAGCAAGTACTATTATCCTTGGGTTATCCTGTGTGTTTAGTGCTTTAAAGTTTCTTGATCGTTTTGAAGGGAATGTTGAGCATGTGAGCTGAGCTCCTCGTTGTGAAACAGCTCGGCGTGAGGCTTTTGCTGTGCTGCAGTTTAAACGCTACAGAATCCCCGTTTTTGGAACTGTGTGGCTGTCACCAGCATCCAGTTTTAGGACATTTCTATCACCTCCAAGACACGCTTGTGTCCATGTCCAGCCAGCCCCTGTCCCCCCTTGGCCCCACCGAAGTACGTTTTTGTCTCTCTAAACTTGCCTTTTCTAGATATTTCCTAAAATGGAATCATACAGTACATTCTTTTTCATCTGACTTTTTTCACTTGGCATAATATTTCTGAGGTTTAATCATATTGTAGCTTGTATCAGTGTTTCATTTCTTTTTATAGCCGAGTGATATTACATTGTATGGATATTTTATAATGTTTATACATTCACCAGTGATGGACATTTGAGTTGTTTCCAACTTCAGCTATTATGAATGCTGCTGCTCTAAACATTCATGTCCATGCCTTTGTGTGGGTGTACGTTTTCATCTAAGTAGATACCTAGCAATAGGATTGCTGGGCTGTGTGGTCAGATCTTTAACTTTTGTGTGTGTGTGTGTGTGTGTGTGTGTGTGTGTGTGTGTGTGACTGGGGATACAACCCAGGGGCAGTCTACCTCTGAACTACACCCCCAGCCCTATTTTATTCTTTATTTTGAAACAGGGTCTCACTAAGTTGCAGAGGGCTTCACAAGTTGCTGAGGCTGGCTGCGAACCTGTGATCCTCCTGTCTCAGCCTCCCAAGTACTGGGATTACAAGCATGTGCCACTATGCCTGGCTAGATCTTTAACTTTTTAAGAAACTGCCAAATTGTTTTCCAAAGTAGCTGTGCTGTTTTGCCTAGCAATGTATAAGGGTCCATTTCTCTGCATCCTTGCCAGTATGCGGTGCGTTGTTTTTGTTTTGTCTTTTTAGTTCTAGTCATCCCAGTGGGTGTGAAGTAGTGTGTCTTTGTGTTTTGATTTGCATTTCCTTTATTAGCCATTCGTATATATATATTTTTTGTGAAATAACTATTTGAATCCCTTTTTTTTTGTGGTACTGGGGATTGAACCCGGGGCATTCTACCTCTGAGCTACCCCCCAGTCCTATATTTTATTCTTTATTTTGAAACAGGGTCTCACTAAGTTACGGAGGGCCTCACTAAGTAGCTGAGGCTGGCCATGAACCCGGATCCTCCTGTCTCAGCCTCCCAAGTACTGGGATTACAAGCGTGCGCCACCACGTCCGGCTTCCCCCCCCCTTTTTTGTACTGGGGATTGAACCCAGCAGGGTCTACCTCTGAGCTACACCCCCAGCCCTGTTTTATTTTTGACTTTGAAATAGGGTCTCAGTAAGTTGCTGAGGGCCTTGCTAAGTTACTAAGGCTGGTTTTGAACCTATAATCCTCCTGTCTCAGCCTCCCAAGTACTGAGATTACAGGTCTGTGCCACCACACCCGGCTCTATTTGAATCTTTTGTGCACTGCTTTTTAAACCTGCACCAGCCATGGATCTGTGGTCCTGGATGTCTGGGAACATGGCTTCTCCTTGGACAGAAATGATGAAGAAATGGGAGTTCTCAGCCCGTCTCCTCTCCTTGCTCATGGAAAAGGATCTTGTACTCTCCTGCTCAGTTTTTCCTCTTTACCTGGCCAGTTTCTTTTTTCCCCTCCTTTTTAAAAAATGAAAATTATCAAGCATTCAGACCCATTGAGAGGCTAGGATGATGAATGCCTGTGTACTTCGGCAGTTGTACACAGTTGAACGCCTGAATCCAGTTGAACGCCTGGATTCAGCGGTTGCGAACACTAGGTGTATTTTCTTCATCTCTACTCATGGATGTTTTGCCAACCCATTTGGAAGTGAGTGGCAAACTCACTGCCTCTAGATTCTGCCCTGGGCATTGCCCCTGGATGAGGTCCTCCTCCTACTTCACCAACACGCTGCTCTCAGACCTAGGAAAATCAGCAGTGACTTAGTGATATCATCCAGCATCCACGTTCAGCTGTCATAAGGCAGACCGGTTCTTCAGAGTGTTCTGGGGAAGAAAGAGAGGTAGAGGGCTCATGGGATAGGGCCGAGCAGGGGCAGCTGGAGAGAAGATACCAGAGTAGCCAGGCGTGGTGGCGCACGCTTGTAATCCCAGTACTTGGGAGGCTGAGACAGGAGGATCTGGGTTCACGGCCAGCCTCAGCTACTTAGTGAGGCCCTCTGCAACTTAGTGAGACCCTGTATCAAAATAAAGAATAAAAATCGGGTGGCAGGTGTAGCTCAGAGGTAGAATGCCCCTGGGTTCAATCCCCAGCACCACACACACACAAAAGAAGATACCGGAGCGGCCGGCAGGCGAGAGGTGCCGTTGTCAGTGCTGGAGGCGTGCAAGGAGGAGCCTGCTTATCTTTTGAACATTCGTTATGGCTGCTGGGCTCTGTCAGCTTGCTGCTGTGTGATCGGGCCATGACTGAGGGGTCTGGGGGGACAGTCGAGTCAAGGGTGGGCTGGCACCTTCCGTCTTTCCCAGTGACCTCCGGGTTAGGTCCTGCCTTCTAGGACTCTTTTCCTTGGGACCGATTCCACGTGTCTCAAATCAAGTTCATCATCTTCCCCACAAATCTACCTGCTACCTCTGATCCTTTCCTCATGGAGGACCCAGCATCCCTCCGGCACCTCTCGCCAGAAGCCATCTCCTCCGCGTCCGGCTCTTCTCCTTCCCCTGCGGAACACTTTCTGGGGAATCTGTCTTCCTGTTTCCGTCTGTCCCCTTCTGTTCTGTCTTCTGAGCTTCCACCTTAGCTCAGAGGACCCTCCTCATCTCTTGCCTGGACAGTTTCATTGGCTTTGACTGTGGTTTTTCTCTACTCTCCTGGCCGTTGTTCTGCTAAAAAGCTGCAGGCGCTGTTCTCTGTGTCCTCTGTGTCCCGTGATGGGGATGCTCTGGACGTGTATGCACATGGTACGGGGGCAGCGGGTTCTGTGCTGGGTGGGCCAGGCATGACTAGAAGTGACCTTCAGGCAGGTGACGTGATGATGACGCGATGGTGGGACAGAGTGAGCAAAGGCACCAAAGCATGACCGACTGGCCTCCCTGTGCCTCAGTTTCCCCACACGCAGTGTGGTGTAATGACAGGACCCACCTCCAGATTGTGGAGAGGATTAGATGTGTTCCTGGATGTCACATGCGTGGCATGTGGTGGGGCTGCGCCGTCATCTGGGTTGTTGAGATAGTGTGGTGCCCGGGACCAAATCAGTTTGTCTTACCTCACGCTTGTCTTAACACAGAGATCACAAATGTAGTGCCCTGAAATGGCTACACAGGCCAGGTGGGGATCAAAAGCCCTGTGCAAGGGGCAGCCATTGCTCAGCCCAGCTGATGATGGCCATGCTGGGGTGGGGCCTGGTGCCACTAAAGAATCAGAGATCCAGAATTCTATGTGAAATTTTCCAGTCTTTAGATCTTGGTAATTAATTTAAAAAATATTAAAACTACAAGCTGAACTGAATACATCTGTAGGCCGTGTTTGGCTTGAAGGCCATTGGCTTCTGACCTTTCTTTTAAGGTGTCGTCCTGGGTGATCTGCTGGAGTCTGGCAGGACTCTCCCCTGGCGTGGGGTTCAGTTGGTCTCGAAGCCTGGTTTTTATGAGCCCCTTTGCCTTGCAGGACTCCTCCAGGCAGGTTATGTCACCGGCAGAGGCTGCCCAGAAGCTCCCTGTGGTCTGGAGACTATGTACAAGAGGAATGGTCTGATGGCTAGCGTGTTGGTCACCTCCGCCACTCCACAGGTAGGGAGGCTGCGAGGCTGGGGACGGTGGGTGGGAGGGGCCTTCCAGCTGACCCTGGCCCCAGCTGAGCACCGTGAATGCCACCATTCTTAGCACTCGCCAGGCCGCTGGCCACAGCAGGCGTGAGATTTGGGAGGCAGTCAGCTCTGAGGATCAGTGTGTTTTCTGAAGTCGTTCTCTTCAAAGAAAAACAAATACCTGCCCGGTCCAAGCCATAGCAAGTGCCACATTCCATTTTGGTGGCAAAAAAAGGGATCAGACCTTTCCCAGGAAAAGCCGCTGCTGATTCTAAATAAGTCGCACATTCCGGAATGAAGTCAGACAGAAGTCATTCCAACTGGCCCGTGTTCTTATTTACCTTGCTCTGTAGGAAATGGCTGTAAGGATTGGTGGTCTGAGAGTGGCCTGGGCCCGGCCCCTGCATGGGGTTAGGGAGTTTGCTCTCCGAGCTCAGGGATGGGACGGGAGGCATAATGCCTGGCTCCTCCGACACCCAGGCAAGGTGGCGTCAGGGTCCTGAGCACACGTCACGTGGGGCTTTTGAGATGATCCCTGGTGACCAGCCAGGAAGCCACAGGACCAGTTCATTTCTTATAAACCTTTCAAACAATTCCTTATTTTGATTTCTAGTTTTAAAACTCAATTTGTGAGTGCCTTTTCAAATTCCCAAGTAGTTTAAATAACATTGCTACATCATCATCATCATCATCATCATCCTCATGAATGAATATGTATGTGTGGGGCAACTTTTGATTAAACAGGTCCCCTTAAATGAGTGCATGAGTTTGGGGTGTTACAGGAAAGTTATAAAACCTGAAGTCCCAGGCATGGAGCCTGGTAACTAGAGGAATCAGACTTCTCTTTTCTTTTTTTTTTTTTGAGGTACTGGGGATTGAACCCAGGGGCATTCTGCCTTCGGGCTATACCCCCAGCCCTATTTTTTATTCTTTATTTTGAAACAGGGCCTCACTAAGTAGCTGAGGTTGGCCGCGAACCCGGATCCTCCGGTCTCAGTACTGGGATTATAAGCATGCACCACCACGCCCGGCTCAGACTTCTCTTTTCATCTGTAGATTACAGTCCATGTAGAGTAAAACTTTTCCTTCTGTGGTCTCTGTGTATACGTGTATGTATGTGTATGTATCTCTAGATGAGTGTGTATAGGTATGGCTGTATACATGACATGTATACACACATATACACGATACAGTTGGCCCTCCGTATCCATGAGACCACCAACCATGGATTGAAAATATTCTAAAAAAGCTGCATCTAATAGTGAACATTCACAGGCTTTTTTCTTGTCATTATTCTCTAAACAATACAGCAGAACAACTATTTGCTTAGCATTTACACTGTATTAGGTGTTATAAGTCATCTAGAGATGCTTCACAGTATACAGAAGAACATACATTGTTATGTAGAAATACTTGGCCATTTTATATAGAAGACTTAAGCACCCGCAGATTTTGGTGTCCTCAAGGGGTCCTAAACAAGCCCCTGTGGAGCCTGAGAGGTGTGTGTGTGTGTGTGTGTGTGTGTGTGTGTGTGTGTGTTGTGTGTGTGTATCCAGCACGTGCATGGAAAGTACTGAGTAATGTTTGTTGATTGAGTGAATGAGTGACTCCATGTGTAATTGAAGTGCTCAGTAAGTCTTGGTGCCAGAATGACACACTTATACACGTCTATACCCATCATTTAGTTCTCACCCTATTCCAGGCTCTTTTGTGTGTGTGGCCCACAGGCTTTCTCTTATTTACCCTCACAATAACCCCATCAGGCATGTGCTATTATTTTATCCCAGTTTATAGATGAGGAACCCAAGGCACAGGGAGGCCAATACACTGGCTTTGGATCCCGCAGTGGGCCAGGTGGGTGGGGTTCAAGCCAGGGTGCCCTGACTCTTGTGCTGGCGCCCCTAAGCGTGACTCTGCATGGCCCCCGGGGAGGTCAGCCCTGCCAGCCTGATTGCACCTGCTTCCTGGGAGGCGGGTGTCGAGCTCACAATGACCACAGAGCTTCCTCAGCTCCGGGCTACACTCAAGACCGGGCAGTGGGATCGAGTGCCCACTCCAGAAGCCTTCAGCAGCAGTCATTGTTACCTTTCAGGTTCATTCCGACCTAGATTCTCCTCAGGGCTTTAAAATAACCATGCCTGCTGGGCGCGGTGGCATATGCCTATAATCCCAGTACTTGGGAGGCTGAGACTGGAGGATCACAGGTTCGAGGACAGCCTTAGCAACATAGTGAGATTCTTAGCAACCTAGTGAGACCCCATTTCAAAACAAAAAATAAGATAAAATTGGGCTGGGTGTAGCTTGGAGGTAGAATGCCCCTGGGTTCAATCCCTAGTAACACACACACACACACACACACACACACACACACAGCCATGCCCGAGCTGGCCCCAGGTCCTTGGCACCAGCGCATCCAGAGAGGGGGAGGGAGGGGGATGCTGCCAGTGCCTTTCTCAGCTTCATTTACATAAGCCCATGCTCTAACCCTGGCATGCAAGATTTAATACTGCCATTTTACAGATAAGTAAGACTCAGCTAAACAAAGTCACTTGCCCGAGTTCGGGCAGCAGCCTGTGAGGAGCTGACACGTTATCCAGGTCCGACTGGCTTCAGAGCTCGTAACTACAATGGTCTGCTGCTTCCTAAGACCCTCTCGAGGTGTCCAGTACAGCGGACTCATTTGTAAACCTTCCCACGACACAGGCCTAGTGAGCCGGCACCTTAACTTCCTGCTCCTCTTTCTTCTCTTTTCTTTTTGTTTATTATTCTGGTGCTGAGGATCGAGCCTGGGGCCTCACATGCCAGGCAAGTGCTCTGCAGCTGAGCGATATCCCCGGCCCCTGCGCCTGTCTTAATTCTCGCATTCTCAGTTGTTGACTATTGGTTTCCCTCACCCGCCTAAAAACACTCTAGTTTCCAGTAAGATTACAGCATTTTTCCAGATATAGCCATCTTGGAAAGAGTGGAATAAAGAGGAATTAATAAAAGCATATTCTCTAAATCCCACTCCAAGATGTTGAGGTTAATGGAAACCACAAAACTCTTTTTCACGAGTTGAGACGAATAAAACCATTTACGAATGGGGCACACGTTTTGGGTGGTAAACCCAATGGATTCCCAAAAGTGGAGTTTGATGAAATTAAATAAAATTAAAGTGAAGGTATGCTGAGCATTCTGGGGTCCCCGCTGGGTTGGGTTTCATGAAATCAGCCCACTGGGGGAGAGGGTTAACTCGTTTTATTACAGGAGCCCCTTTCTTTACACGCAGGACTCAAGAGTTTCTTCACACAAGGGACTCTACTAAATATCACTTTCACGACCGTCTCCAAAGCCGAATGGTCGCCTCTCAGCTCATCAGCGAGGAGCTGGGGGCTCCCAGGGGCCCATCCTGAATATTTTGCCTGACAATTTCCTGCAGTGACTTCAAGTAGAAAAAAAAAAGCTGAGCTGAGGTCATGCTTGAAAGACAGGGGACACCCAGGATCTCCCCAGGCTTCCTGGAGGCGGAGGCCTGTGCTCTGACAGGAGGGTTGGGCTGGGACTTCTCTCTCTTTCTTTTTCAGGTGCTGGGGATGGGAGCCAGGGCCTTCTGAGTGCTAGGCAGGTGCTCTGCCACTGAGCCGCACACCAGGCCTGTGCTGTAGATTTTTACGTGTCACACAGTGATGGCCAGAAGCAGTTAGGGGGTAGCAACTGTAGGTATGTGTTTTGGGGTCAGACAGAATACTAGGTTCACGTGCTGGCTTTTGGTTTCACAGCTGAGATACGTTGGAGAAGTAATATCGCCTCTATGTCCTTATCTGTAAAACGGAAATAGTAGTGTGTGCACATGGGGTGCTCAGGAGAATTAAATAAGGTCTGCATCTGAAGCGCCCAACACGGTGCCTGGCATGGAGCAGAGCTCCAAACATAGAAGCTTTCTCATCGTGTGACTGTGTCACTCTGACGTCCCCTCTTGTGAGGAGGTGTGGGCCAGGGTTCCAGGCCAGATCACTCAGTGGTGCTCTCTCTCCTCTTCCCCACAGGGCAGCAGCAGCTCAGACTCTCTGGAGGGCCAGAGCTGCGACTATGCCAGCAAGAGCTACGACGCCGTCGTCTTTGATGTCTTGAAGGTGACTCCCGAGGAGTTTGCTGTAAGTGACACAGAACACGGCAGGGTGGAGGGACTCACTGCTCCGGGCCTTCCGCCCAGGTGGGAAACACCCTACATATCCAAGTGTTGGATGAGGGATGGCCTGCCCTTAATGAACTACCACATAGCACCGAAAAGGACGCCATCGATCTAGAAATAACCACCTTGGAAGGCGCACACAGCGCACGTGGATGGGAAGTGCGAGGAGCGGGCTGCGGCGCCATTGGTGGAGCGTAGTGCCAGTTTTAAAAAGCACATTCCATCACACATGTATTTGGATAAGGTCTAGATCTGGTGTTTACATATTCATACAGATTTGGGTTGATAGAAGCAAACATTATTATTATTATTATTATTATTATTATTATTTTGCGGAACTGGGGATTGAACCCAAGGGCATTCTACCTCCGAGCTACACCCCCGGCCCTATTTTTTATCCTTTATTTTGAAACTGAGTCTCACTAAGTTGCGGAGGGCCTCACTAAGTAGCTGAGGCTGGCCGCAAACCCGGATCCTCCTGTCTCAGCCTCCCAAGTACTGGGATTACAAGTGTGCCACCACGCCCGGCTCCAAACATATTATTTACTATGGTTTCTGGTTGTAGATTCCAGGTGTTTGAAATTTAATGGTTATTTTTCCTTTTTATTTCCACAGTCTATATTTTTACAATAGCTTTTTGCTGCAATGATAGACAATATTATTTGGGCAATTTTTTAAAAACTATAAATTTAAAAAATTGTTCTTTTCTTTGGCCAGTATGCTGCTGCTGGTGTGACAGGGGACTTTCCCGGAGGGACAGAGTTGGCCCTCCGTTTTGCTGTGACTCGGTTCCCTCCTTTGGGCTTCACAGGTAGAGGGAGTGTCCTGACTCGGGGGTCACCTTGAGCCTCCTTGTGAGCGTTTTCCAAGGGCTGTGCTTCTCTCCAGACTGCGGCAGGGTTTCCCACCTTGCCCGCTTCTCCCACCCCCCTCAGGGTAGAGGCCTCATGTCCTCCAGGGTGACGTAGAAGCCAGCTGGGTGCCAGCTCGTTCTCAGCCATCCTTGGCTGCCACGTTCACTCTGGGCCAGGCCATGGTGGCGGTGGCCTGGCACATGTGTCATCTCCTCCAGTGTATCTGAGAGAGCCATTTAAAACCTTAAAACTCAGTAGAGGCTCATCCCTCCCATTCAGATGAGACCTGCTGGGTGTGGCCATGCCTCCCCTGGCTCCCTGCTGCACACTGCTGCCTGTTTCTCCCTAGACTCACTGATGGCCTCCTGCCTCGCAGCTGTCTGCTCCGGCTCCATTCCAATGGCGGTCCTCAGGAGGACCTCCCCTGGGCTAGCCTCGTGTCCCTCCATCACTCTCTTTCCCCTTAGCCTCCTCTGTTTTTCTTCAGACTCCTATTACATATTAATGTTAGAAACTGCCATTACATTGTATAACACTAATTTTTTGTTGCATATCTTCTCCACTGGAATATAAACTCACTAAGGATAAAAACTGACTTTTTGGTTGTTTTTCCCGTGTACCCAAAATATACCTAGTTCACAGTAGGTGCTCAGTAACTGTGTGTGGTCTGAAATAACTCAATCCTCACGACAACCCAATGAGGCATATCATTAGTTCCTGATTATGTTATAGGGAAACTGAGGACCCAAGAAGTTAATTTTCTTACATGGACTATATAGCCGTGCATTGGCAAAGCCAGGCTCTCAACTCTTAATTATCCACCCAGTCCTGAGAGGTAATGAGAGCAGCTCCTAATTTTGAACATGTACTATGTATAGGTCTTATGCTAAATGTTTTTCATATGTTATCTAATTTCCTTTTCACAATAGCTTTATAGAGTACATATAATTATTGTTCTCAACTTACTGATACACAAATCAATGCTTAGAGAGGAGAGTCACCTGCGTACATAGACAGCAAGTGGCAGAGTTGGGATTTGAAGCTGGGGCTGTCTGATGCCCTAGACTGGCACTACTCCCTAGAAGTATAATCCCAGCCACAGATGCAATCTCGAACTTTGTTGGAGCCATATTAAAAAAATAAAAGAGATGAAGTTAAGTAAAAGTATGCATGTAAGCCTCAAAAAAATCTGCCTTTTTTTTTTTTTTTGCAGTACCGGGGATTGAACCCAGGGGCATTCTACCTCCGCGCTACACCCCCGGCCCTATTTTTTTATACTTT
>PVJS01030725.1:0-23891 GCA_004027185.1 Glis glis | reverse complement strand
AAATAGGGCCGGGGGTGTAGCACGGAGGTAGAACACCCCTGCGTTCAATCCCCGGTACCGCAAAAAAAAAAAAAAATCAAATTAAAGACGGGCGTGGTGGTGCACGCTTGTAATACCAGTAGTTGGGAGGCTGAGACAGGAGGATCCAGGTTCTCGGCCAGCCTCAGCTACTTAGTGAGGCCCTCCGCAACTGAGACCCTGTTTCAAAATAAAGAATAAAAAATAGGGCTGGGGGAGTAGCCCAGAGGTAGAATACCCCTGGGTTCAATCCCCAGTACCGCAAAAAAAGATAAATAAATAAAATAAAAATAAAACATCAAATTAAACTCCAGGCACAGTGGCGCAAGGTTGTAATCCCAGTACTTGGGAGGCTGAGACAGGAGGATCACAGGTTTGAAGACAACTTCAGCAAGTGGTGAGACTCTCATCAACCTAGCAAGACCCTGTTTCAAAATAAAAAATAAGCCGGGAGTGGTGGCGCACGTTTGTAATCCCAGTACTTTGGGAGGCGGAGACCGGGAGGATCCTGGTTCGCGGCCAGCCTCAGCTCTCTCGCTCTCTCCCTGTCTCTCTCTCTCTCTCTCTCTCTCTACCTAGTGAGGCCCTCTGCAACTTCGTGAGACCTGGTTTCAAAATAAAGTATAAAAAAATAGGGCCAGGGGTGTAGCGCGGAGGTAGAACGTCCCTGGGTCAATCCCCAGTACCGCAAAAAATAAATAAATAAATAAAATAAGATTGGCCTAGGAGTGTAATTCAGGGGTACAATGCCCCTGGGTTCAATTCCCAGTACCAGGAAAAATAAATAAATAAATAAATAATCAAATTGTGCACCTTAAATATATATAATTTTTATTTGTCAATTATACCTCAGTAGCCAGGGGTGGTGGCACATGCTTGTAATTCCAATACTTGGGAGGCTGAGACAGGAGGATCACAGGTTCGAAGTCAGACTTGGCAATTTATCAAGGCCCTCTGCAACTTAGTAAGACCCTGTTTCCAAATAAGAAAAAAAATAGGGCTGGGGGTGTATCTCAGAGGTAGAATGCCCCTGGGTTCAATTCCCAGTGCCACAAAAATTAATTAATTAATTATACCTCTATAAAGCTGAAAAAAGTGAAAACTCTATGCCATTTCTACAGAAAAATTCACCACTATCCATTACTAGTAGTATGAGGCAGTAAAGACGTTGAAAGATTAATACAGAATTGAGTCTGCACCCAGACCTGTGTTCCCCACCCTTCAGTTTCTGAAACCTTTAAGAACTCCCTCACACTCACTCAAAAAGCATCCCTTAGCCAGGTGTGGTTGCACACGCTTGTAATCCCAGTACTTGGGAGGCTGAGATAGGAGGGTCACAGGTTCACAGCCAGCCTCACCATGTTTGTGAGGCCATCTGCATCTTAGTGAGACTCAGTTTCAAAATAAAAAATAAAATATGGCTGAGGTGGAGCTCAGAGGTAGAATACTCCTGGGTTTTGTCCCCCAGTAAAAAAAAAAAAGCAAGCATCCTTTCTTTTATTATCTACTGATGGAGAAATAACATACACACACACATACACACACACACACACACACACACACACACATATATATACACACGCACACACATATATATACACACACACACACACATATATGTTAATGTGACTTCAGTAACGCTTTGACAACCTGCATCTTATTAATCACATCCACAGTTTTATTTCTGTTGAAATACAAGCACCTATCTTAAGTGCTCTGTGTACGCAGAGATCTCCAGACCCTTGCCAGAGTCCACACTATCGGGTGAAGCTGGTAAAGCCTATGCAACTCCCATAAATCAGGAAAGGTGTTTTTACAAGTCGCACACAGCAAAGACCCTCTGTGGCGCCCTGTGCCCTCTCCCTGGCTTCCCACTCAAATCCTGGCCAAGCCCTCTCCCTCTGCGCTGCCCCGTGCGTCCTGGCATGCTCCTCTCTCTGATTTTGTCATGAATGGCAGCTCCTTCGGAATCCTCATGAAAAAAATCCTCCACATCATTAGACTCAATTTCATTTTGGTCACGCTCTCGTGGCCACCTCCCTCGGGTATAAATTTCTCGGCTCTTCCAGGTATACAGGACGCACCTGTCTCATACCGGGTCCATGCTGATGTCAGTTTTTAATCAAACTCCCCGGGAACTTTTCTGTCCCCTCCCAAGGTGATAATGAAGAGTCTCGAAAGTAGGTAGGTATTGGCGCTCACAAACCAAAAAGAAAAGGCTTTCCAGAAGTCAGGCATGGTGGTGCACACTTATAATCCCAGTACTTGGGAGGTGGAGACAGAAGGATCACAGGTTCAAGGACAGCCTCAGCAAGTAGTGAGAGTCTCAACAACCTAGCGAGACCCTGTTTCAAAATTTAAAAAATTCCATCCCCGGTACCACAACAAAAAAAAAAAGAAAGAAAGAAAAGAAAAGGCTTTCCAAGCCAGGGGTGGTGGCGCATGCTTATAATCCCAGTACTGGGGAGGCTGAGACAGGAGGATCTCAGGTTTGTAGCCAGCCTCAGTAATTTAGTGAGGCCATCTGCAACTCAGACCCTGTTTCAAAGTAAAAAATAAAATAGGGCTGGGGATGTAGCTCAGAGGTAGAATGCCCCTGAGTTCAATCCCCAGTACCACAATCAATCAATCAATCAATCAATGCAGGCAAAGTTAGACTCCTCCCCAAGGGATGATTCTTACAGTGGATATTTCAAACCCAGTAAAGAAGAGATGGACACACTTGAAGATAATGTCATTTTAGACTCCTGTCAGCCACAAGGTAAAGCTTTCTATTAGCGATTTCTTTTTTTTTTTTTTTTTTTTGTGGTACTGGGATTGAACCCAGGGGCATTGTACCTCTGAGCTACACCCCAGCCCTATTTTTTATTCCTTATTTTGAAGCCGGGTCTCACCAAGTTGCGGAGGGCCTCACTAAGTAACTGAGGCTGGCCACAAACCCGGATCCTCCGGCCTCAACCTCCCAAGTACTGGGATTACAAGCATGCGCCACCACGCCGGCTATTATTAGCAATTTCTTGAATCTGGGATTTTTATTTGTTTCTTTTTCCCAGAAATTAGCTTGGGTGAATTTCCTCATGAAAGCCCAAAATTCACCCATCCATGACAGCTGACTGAATCTCATCTAACCCAAGAGCGAGAACAACCTTCTTTCTTGGGTTGAATTAGAATTGTTTGCATCCCCAGGGGTAGAGTGATAACATAATAGATTGTACGGACCAGAACATGTTGGGAAAATAGGCATAAACAGGAACACAAAGGGATGTGGGCTCACTCCAGACAGGCCCTAACAGAGCCTTGCCCATAACAGACGTTCAGTAACACTCCTTCACTGAATGATTCTCTGTGCCACAGTGAAGTGTGTGTGTGTGTGTGTGTGTGTGTGTGGTGTGTGTGTTTTCTTACTGGGAATTGAACCCAGGGCCTCACACATGCTAGGCAAGCACTGAACCTATATCTCCAGCCCCTTTTGCTTTATTTTGGGATTTTTTTTTTTTTTTTTTTTTTGCGGTACTGGGGATTGAACGCAGGGGCGTTCTACCTCCTCGCTACACCCCCGGCCCTATTTTTTTATACTTTATTTTAAAACCGAGTCTCACGAAGATGCAGAGGGCCGCACTAGGTAGAGAGAGAGAGAGAGAGAGAGAGAGAGAGAGCTGAGGCTGGCCACGAACCCGGATCCTCCAGTCTTCGCCTCCCAAAGTACTGGGATTACAAGCGTGTGCCACCACGCCCGGCTTATTTTGGGATTTTTGAGACAGGATCTCACTGAGTTGCCCAGGCTGGCCTCAAACTTGCCGTCCTCCTGTCTCAGCCTCCTGAGTAGCTCGTATTACAGGTATGCACCATCATGCCTGGCTCACAGTGAACTTTAAACTACCAGTTTTTGTTTTTGTCGTTGTTTTCTACTTTATTACTCCAATTATATACAGCAGGATATGATGGCATGCTCTTTCCTGATCAATCTTAGACTTCCCTCGCCAAACCTTTTTCTAAAGAAGATATCTTTAAACACATTACAATCTGTGATACTAAACTACAGGAACTCATGTATTCATTCAACCATTTTATATTGAACACTTAAAAGATACCAAGCCAGCCGGGAGTGGTGGTGCACGCCTGTAATCCCAGTACTTAGGAGGCTGAAACAGGAGGTTTGCAGGCTCAAGACCAGTCTCAGCAAATTAGTGAGACTCCCAGCAACCTAGCAAGCCCCTATGTCAAAACAAAAAATAAAAAAAAGGGCTGGGGGTGTAGCTCAGAGGTAGAATGTTTTTGGGTTCAATCCCCAGTACCCCTAAAAAATAAGAGATAGCAAACCTTGTGCAAGAAAAGGGGATATAACCCTGAACACAATAGATGCATAGTCAGTCCCTGTCCTGCCAGAACTTGCAGTGTTAGCCCACTGTAGGAAACTCACAGGTAAGCAGATGATTACGATAGAGTACAGGAAGTGCTCATAGAACAGTGGTAGCATGTAATGAGCTACCCAAAAACTCTTCCTTCCAATTTCCCAATGCCACAATAACCCATTTACTCCTTGCTCTTCTTATACTATTTTTTCTTTTCTTTTCTTTTCTTTAGTACCAGGAATTGAACCTAGAGGCATTCTACCTCCAAGCTAGACCCCCCCCAGCCCTATTTTTTTTTATTTTGAAACAGGTTCTTGCCAAGTTGCTGGGAGTCTCACTCAGTTTCTAAAGCTGGCCTCAAATCTGTGATCCTCCTGTTTCAGCTTCCCAAGTCCTAGGATTACAGGTGCACATCACCACACCCAGCTTGTTACACTATTTTCTTTATCAAGGAATCCAATAAGTCACTAAGTTCATTCAATTCTACTTCCTAAATATTTCTCAAAACTCTTTAGTTGACTTCTTTATACCGTGTTTTTCCTTGGGAGAGAAATAGAAAGCTGACTTTTAAGTATTCCCCAACTGCCAAACTCTGATAGGAGGAGAATATTAGAGTAATCTGTGCCTGAGAAGATGACAGCCAGAGGAGGGGAGTGGCTTGAGGGGAAGAGAAATGAAGAGATTCTAGAATTCTCAGGAAGTAGAATTGAATGGCCCTAGTTATCAATCAGAAGGGATAGTGGGAGTGGAGAAAAAGGATAAGAGAGGATGACATCCAGATGTCTGGCTTGCCCTCCTCCAAGAGTCCTGGGGAATGCAGAAGAAGGAATCCGATACCAGGAAAACAAAGCGTTGAATGAGCTCAAGCTTTTGAATATGCGATTTGAGTGCCTGCGCCCATCCAACTGGAGACTCAAGAGAGAGAGATCATATGTAACTAGATGGTTTTGATCTCACAAAAATGGATGCCCAGGAAAAGAGCCATTAGAAAGAACCCTGTAGAAGCCGGGCGTGGTGGCGCACGCTTGTAATCCTAGTACTTGGGAGGCTGAGACCGAAGGATCTGGGTTCGCGGCCAGCCTCAGCTACTTAGTGAGGCCCTCTGCAACTTTGTGAGACCCTGTTTCAAAATAAAGTATAAAAAATAGGGCCGGGGGTGTAGCTCGGAGGTAGAATGCCCCTGGGTTCAATCCCCAGTTCTGCAAAAAA
Organism: Glis glis; assembly: GCA_004027185.1. Lineage (NCBI taxonomy): Eukaryota > Metazoa > Chordata > Mammalia > Rodentia > Gliridae > Glis > Glis glis. Next base: position 18,312 of record PVJS01030725.1, on the reverse strand, counting down.
AAAAAAAAAAAGAAAGAAAGAAAGAACCCTGTAGAGAACCAATGTTAAAGAAAAATTACAAAGTAGACTAAGAGTTAGAGTTGGGTAGAAAACCTTCAAAGCACCAAGCATGGCAGCGCACACCTGTAATCCCAGTACTTGAGAGGCTAAAACAGGAGGATTTTAGGTTCGAAGACAGCCTCAGCCACATAGTGAGACTCTCAGCAACCTAGCAAGACCCCGTTTCAAAATAAATAAATAAATAAATAAATAAATAAATAAATAAATAAATAAATAAATAAAACAGGCTGAGGGTTTAGCTCTGAGGTATAATACCCCCCGATTCAATCTCCAGTACAAAAAGAAAAAAGAAAACCTTCAAAGCAAAGTGTCATGGAACCCAAAGGAAGAATTTGCAGAAAGAGAAAACAATCAACAGTATCAATGTGGCCAAGAGATCAAATAATATAAGAGCTAGGAAGTGATAGAAGACTCAGCATATCCGTCACCTGAGATTGATTTTTCAAAATCAAATTATGGGTTACCTACTAGGTGCATGGCTTTCTTTGAAGGACAGAGAGGTTCCCAAGTTCGAGTCCCTGCAGCCTAGAAGCTGGTTGTCTAGTTTATAAGCAAAAAGAGAGAGGCACAGGAAGTTGTCTCTCCTTCCTTGCTGACTTAAACAACAAAATAAGACAAAAATATAAATACTACTGTGCATAAGGAGCCAAATAAGTAGTACAATATCTCGAGTTTTCTGGAATGAATACTATGGATCAGGAATGTTGTTTTTCCTGGACTCTACATTTTAAGGTTATTGGTAACCATCCAGAGCACATCCCAAAAAAATTGCCAACTTAGAGAATGATTTAGAAACCATTTTAGTATAAGAGATAATTCAAAAATCTGTGTTGTATTTGGATTGGTCACGATGGCTATGGTAGTATTCATCACAGATTTAAGGGGCTTTGATGTAGAAGGATATTTTTCATATTGTTCCTGATGACAAACCAAAGACAAATAAAGTAAAAGAGACAGAAATTAGAGGAGGGGACAATTCTTACCAATATTAACTGTCCAAACATCCAATGAACTGTCATATGTGTTCCCCATCTTGGACAGGTCCAAAGGTTAAAGGGCATGTTACAGGGCAAAAAGTGGGGCTTGGCATCCTTCAAGATACCTTTTAATGCTAAGATTCTATAACTGCAGTTCAAAGGTGGTCATTTTCCTCCAAGGTGGTTAAAAAAAAATGTTCTTGGAAGAAGCAGAGTGTCCAATCTAGCCTGGGCAGATAGTTGGGATTTTAATGGTGAGCAAGAGAAGGGACATTTCATGACAAAGATAATAGGCCCATCTTCCTGAACCTGACCGTTCACGTGGGGCAGGGAAGTCACCAGAACCAAACTGACAAAAGCTTTCAGTACCAGCTGGAGCAAAATCTGTTAGGCCACAAGAAGTTACTAAAGATGTTTGTGCAAGGAAATACAATACATGCTGACCTTCTTTCTTTTCATTTTTTTTCTTTTCTTTTTTTGTTTTGTTTTGTTCTTGAGACAGGGTTTCACTATGTTGCCTATGTTGCCCAGGCTGGTCTCAAATTTGCAATTCTCCTGCCTCAGACTCCAGAGTAGCTGGACCCACGGGCACACACCATTGTACCCGGCTCAGAAAATACAATTCAATTAAGTGAAGCTTCCAGGAAGATTGTCCTGGCATTTGTTTAGAGTGGATTAGAAATCGGGTGAGTCAACCTAGCGAGACCCTGTTTCAAAATAAAAAATAAAATCGGGCTGGGGGTGGAGCTCAGAGGTAGAACGCCCCTGGGTTCAATCCCCAGTACCGCAAAAAAAAAAAAGAAAAGACAAGAAAAAATAAATTGGAAAAGACTGAAAAAAACAGGGGATTATTAAGAAGGATAAGAAAATAATAACTCCAACTCAGGAATTCAGGGGATGAGAAAGTGTTGGGAGTAGAATGAGGAAAACAATGGGAAGAAAAATTCACAAGAATTGATGACTGGTTATGTTGGAAAGAGGTCAGAAATCAAAATCAGAAGCCGGGCGTGGTGGCGCACGCTTGTAATCCCGGTACTTTGGGAGGCGGAGACCGGAGGATCCGGGTTCGCGGCCAGCCTCAGCTCTCTCGTTCTCTCTCTCCCTGTCTCTCTCTCTCTCTCCTTAGTGAGGCCTTCCGCAACTTCATGAGACCCGGTTTCAAAATAAAGTATAAAAAATAGGGCCGGGGGCGTAGCGCGGAGGTAGAACGCCCCTGCGTTCAATCCCCGGTACCGCAAAATAAAATAAAAAAAAAAAAAGAAAAGAAATCAAAATCAGATGAACAAATGGAAAGAAGAAAGATGGTAAGAGAAGCAGTGCATTAAAACAACAGTGTTAGCCAGGCACAGTGGCACACGCTAACACAGGAGGATTGCAGGTCAAAAGCCAGCACTCAATAACTTAGGGAGACCCCGTTTCAAAATAAAAAATAAAATAGGGCTGGGGGTGTAGCTCAGAGGTAGAATGCCCCTGGGTTCAATCTCTAGTAACACACACACACACACACACACACACACACACACACACAAATTAATAAAACAATTCACTACCCCAACGTGCGAAGCTAGTCTGAGAAGAACCCTGACCAAGACCACCTCTCCAGGTTGGATAGTGTCTCACTAGCATTCTGTGGAATATTACTAGCTGCCATCTCAAAGGAAGTTGGGTTCCTTGCTTTTCTAAATGAGCCAAGCTCTTGTACTGGCAACCAATACACATGACAGGCACTTAGCCAAGCATAAAGCAACAGGCTTACCACATGTGAGTGTGTAGACAGACCATCTCCAGGCCTCAACTCCCTGCTAAAGGGAATTGATTCACAGACCCGAACAAAAGGGAAATCTCCCCAAACTCCACAGCCAACCATTCTTTATACTTGTCTTTAAAAGTGTATGAATCTATGGCAACACTTACTTTCTTACTGGGAAATGGGGCAGAGAGGAACACTTACAGCAAAGGTATTTTTGAGGTAGTACTTGAGATAATATTGGGGAAACAAACTCTCTAACAACTTAAGCTCAGTCTATGTAGAAAAAGTAAATAGAGATGCATTGCTGGTGAATTTGAACAATGTAGAAAACCAGACTGGATGGGTCAGGCTCCGAAAGCTGTTTTGTTTTTTGTTTTGTTTTGTTTTTTGTTTTTTTCCCTCAACGGTGGGTGGTTTTATTTTGTTTGGTTTTGTTTTTGCTTGGGTTATCTGGACAATTGCCTCAACTCTCCATTTCCCTCTGGTTCTATGGACATAGTCTTCTAAGTGTTCTATTTTTATCATGTTCCAATAAGGGCTGAATACAATGGGGCTCATTGAAATGAGCCTCCTGAAAGGATTAAGCCCGTTGAAAGGCAGCGTCTCCTGTACATCCTATGTTTTCCATGATGCAGAAAGAAATGAGCAGTCCTCTGCCCTTGGTCTGCCCTCCCGGTGAACACAGCTTTCTTCCTCGTAGGCCAGGGGAAAGCAGAAAGCAGCATTTGGGCAAATATTGAAGTTGATAGAGGCAAAACTAAGTACCGCTGTCTGGAAAGCACACCTACTGGACCAAGTCCGCAGCCTGCAGTCCGCGGCTCTGGAAGTCCCCTGCACAGCTACTCAGGGTTTCCCCTGCAGCGTGGCTTTTTCCAAGCAAATCTGAAATTCAATGACTCCCTTTAGTTTCAGGAACTCAAGACATAGCCGGTGCTCCGAGTCAGAGTCGCCTGCACCTTGAGCTCTGGATACACGCGGGGGCCAGTGGCTGGGAAGGCAGAGTTCTTCCTTAGCTCTCTTCTGCTTCTGGGGCTTTGGCATTCTTTTAAAGGAGCACAGCTGGGCGTGGTGGCGCACGCTTGTAATCCCAGTACTTGGGAGGCTGAGACTGGAGTATTGTAGGTTCGTGGCCAGCCTCAGCTACTTAGTGAGGCCCTCTGCAACTTAGTGAGACCCTGTTTCAAAAATAAAGAATAAAAAATAGGGCTGGGGTTGTAGTTCAGAGGTAGAATGCCCCTGGGTTCAATCACAATAAATTAATTAATTAATTAAAAATAAAGGAGCACAAGACAAATGGCATAGGTGCTTCTGGAAGCTTTGTTTCCCAGAAGGGCAGCATGTTTCTATTTACAGGAAGAGAAAAGGCAGTGCACAGGGACGGAATGGTTTCCAGCTGCTGCTGGGGAAGAGAGTCAAGGTGCAGACCAGAGACTTGCTCTCTCCAGGCCCAGGCCCTGGGCCAGACACCTGCTCTGTCCCTGCCTTACCACCAGTGTGAGTGGAGCCGGAACACAGACAAGCCACTCTCGGGTCTTAGAGTCCCTGTTCCCCAGGGTGGGGAGAGACAGGTGCTCAAGGTTTACCCACCTCCCAGCATCACGAATTTCTGCCACAGACTTTTACTTTTTTTTTCCTTTTTCTTTTTTTTTTTTTTTTTTGCAGTACTAGGAATTGAACCCAGAGCCTTACACATGCTAGGCAAACACTCTACTGCTCACCTACATGACCCCCCACTCTTTTTCTAATTTATTTTAAGACAGGGTCTTGCTCAGTTGCCCAGGCTGGCCACGTACTTTCAATCCTCCTGTCTTGGCCTCCGAAGTAGCTGGGATGACAGGTTTGCACCACTGCGCCTGGCTCCTGCCACAGTCCTTCTATGCAGTGTGGCCACTTCAGAGTGTGTGTGTGTTCTTGGGGATTGAACCCAGGGGCATTCTACCTGAGAGCTACACCCCCAGTCCTTTTTAAAATTTTTGTTGTTGTTGTTTGGAAACAGGGTCTTGTTACGTTGCTTTGGCTGGCCTCAAACCTGCAATCCTCTTATCTCAGCCTCCCAAGTACCAGATTACAGTCATGTGTCACCACCCCTAGCTACACAACTTGCCTTAAAGCTGAGTTTTCACTGCAATCATGCTGTTTTTATTTAGATGGAATTTAAAACTCAAGCCGGGCCGGTGGCGCGCGCTTGTAATCCCAGTACTTGGGAGGCTGAGACCGGAGGATCCGGGTTCACAGCCAGCCTCAGCTACTTAGCGAGACCTCTGCAACTTAGTGAGACCCTGTTTCAAAATAAAGAATAAAAAATACAGCCAGTCATGGTAGCGCACGCTTGTAATACAGTACTTGGGAGGCTGAGACAGGAGGATCGCAGGTTCGCAGCTAGCCTCGGTTACTTAGTGAGGCCCTCCGCAACTTAGTGAGAACCTGTTTCAAAATAAAGAATAAAAAATAGGTCTGGGGGTATAGCCCGAAGGTAGAATGCCCCTGGGTTCAACCCCCAGTACTGCCAAAAAAAAAGAATAAAAAATAGGGCTGGGGTGTAGCTCGGAGTTAGAAATGCCCCTGGGTTCAATCTCCAGTACTGCAAAAAATAAAAATAGAAATCAATAAACTAGCAAAGCTTTTTATTTTATTTTGTTTGTGGGGGAGGGTACTGAGATTGAACACAGGGGCATTCTACCTCCGAGCTATACCCCAGGGTCTCACTAAATTGTGGTAGGCCTCACTAAGTAGCTGAGGCTGACTGCAAACCTTTGATCCTCCTGTCTCAGTCTCCCAAGTACTGGGATTACAAGTGTGCACCACCACGCCTGGCTGCAAAGCTTTTTAAAGATGTTTTTATTTACAATTTATATAAAACCAAAGATACAGCCGGGCATGGAGGCACAGGCTTGTAATCCCAGTACTTGGGAGGCTGAGACAGGAGGATCACATCACATGTTCAAAGCCAACCTCCGCAACTTAGGGAGGCTCTCAGCAATCTAGTGAGACCCTGTTTCCAAACAAGAAATAAAATTGGGCTGGGGGTGTAGCTTGGAGGTAGAATGCCTCTGGGTTCAATCCCCAGTACCAAAAAAACCCAAAAAAACAAAAGCAAAGATACATGGATAATCTATATTGGTGAATATTATGATTGTTGTTAGTGTTGTGATTATTATGAGGTGTGGTGGAACTGACTGGGTACAGGTTAAAGCCTTCACAAGCCTCAGCCTATATCCAAAACTAAAGGACACAAAGAAAAATTCTTGGGTTGGGGATGTAGTTCAGTGGTAGAGCACTTACCTAGCACCTAGAAAGACAGAGAGAGAGGGAGCGGGAGAGGGAGAGAGATCCTTATGAAATGGTGCCTAGATTCCGGTAAAGACACATAAACCTCAGAGAAATGACTGGTCTGGGAAGGAATCAGCCAATTCAAGACAGCAACACACTTTACAAAAGCTCTCAGAGGGGATGACAGGGCAAGCAAAGAAAGAACTTTCTTAAGTAAATATCAAATCAATTAAAGGAAGAGATCCATGGAAATAAATCATTTACAGAAACAGGTCCTACCTGTGGTTTCTAGCACAAAACACACTAAATGCTAGGCCCCAAGTCACTCAATGAAAATGGATTCTAAAGTGATTCGGTCTCCACACAAGAAAGTGAGAGAGGCAACTGGATAAAGCAAACCCTGCAAGAAAAAGGTTTTCGAGATATAAAAAAAATCATAAAGCGCTCTTATCAGAAAGGAGGTGAATGGATATTCCAGCATTCTTGCTGCCTGTTTGCCTTAGCGTTGGTCATGGAGTTATCCCGCGCAAAGGTGAGCTGTGGTATGCGCTGTGATTACTTTCCCACCTACTTCTGTCACAAGGTCTACTTAAAGGGTAATTTCTTTCTTTAGTTCTTTAAATGCTTCCAAAAAGATATCTTAAGGTCAAGAAACTCCAACAATGTGCAAATATCTTTCAGGAGTAGTCGATTTCCCCCTGGTACCATTAGGGGAGATTTTATTGTGTCAGTCTAAAGCAAGTTAATGGAGGGTCATGTTTCTGTTTACTCTGGGACAGTATTAGTAATCGGAACCAGGAGGAAGCAGTCCTGGCCGCACTGCAGCGCCACACTGCTCTTTCCTGTGTGAGCTTGGACTCCAGAGGATGTTGAAATGCCATCTCACAAAAAAATGCCTGAAACATACATATACAGAGTCTGTATGTATTTTATGCTATATATTTTATATATGTGGTGTCTATATAATATATATGGTGTCTACTTAAGCCTCCTTTCAAGATTTTTTTATGTGCTTTTGTTGGTGCATTATAGTCTCACATCATAATGTAAATCATGTTGACAGTGACATACATGCACACCGTACTTGGTGGCCCCCTCCCCATTTCCCCCCTTCCCAATAGAGAGTACTGAGCTTGACGTTGGTATATTCACATATGTACACATAGTCGATGTCCTTTCAAGATTTTTAAGCTTTTCTCATTGGCAAAGGCTCCATGATAGCTGGGCATGATGGTACACACCTTAATCCAAGTACTTGGGAGGCTGAGATAAGAGGATCGCAGGTTTGAGGCCTGCCTCAGCAACTTAGCCAGACCCTATTTCAAAATAAAAAATAAAAGGGGAGGGGTTGGGAGTGTAGCTCAAAGGTAGAATGCCCCTGGGTTCAATCCCCAGGACCAAAATATAAAAATATTAAAAAGACTTGATTATCAAGCATGGTGGCACATGCCCGTAATCCCAGTTCTTGGGAGGCTAAGACAGGAGGATCACAGGTTCAAGGACAGCCCCACCAAATAGTCAGACTCTCATCAACCTAGCAAGACACTGTTTCAGAATAAAAATAAAAAGGGCTGGGAGTATAGCTTGGAGGTAGACTGTCCCTAGGTTCAACCCCTAGTACCACAAAAAAAAAAATATATATATATATATAATATATTATATGTAAAATATATTATATATTTTTATATTTATATAATATATTTATTTATAAAATATATTTTATAAATAATAAAATATTTATTTATATATAAGTATATAAATAAATAGTCTTGATTATAAGATTTCACTTAATTAGTGATGCACCACCTGTATGAGATTTGGTAGCTGAGGATTTTTTGTGTGTGTGTTCTTTGCAAATCAGTCACTATGAGATGAAGTTTGATGACATTTTTCTTTGTTGTTGTTTGTATACTTTTATTGGTGCATTGTAGTTTCACATCATAGCATAGTTCAGTGATAGGGACACACATGAACACAGCGCTTGGTGTTGAGGATATTTTTCTCTTCAATTATCCTCTTAGTAACTGAACTGCAGTAAAGAGACTAATACTTCTTTTTTTTTTTTTCGGTACCGGGGATTGAACGCAGGGGCGTTCTACCTCCGCGCTACACCCCCGGCCCTATTTTTTATCCTTTATTTTGAAACCGGGTCTCACGAAGTTGCGGAGGGCCTCAGTAGGTAGAGAGAGAGAGAAAGACAGGGAGAGAGAGAGAGAGAGAGAGAGCGAGCTGAGGCTGGCCCCGAACCCGGATCCTCCGGTCTCCGCCTCCCAAAGTACCGGGATTACAAGCGTGCGCCACCATGCCCAGCCCTAATACTTCTTTATACAAACAAATTAGGCAATTTCCCCAGGTAATAGTTGGCCACACACTGGTACATTCAACAAATATTTACCTGGTACCTATCACAGACGCACACTGAGGGCGCTGGAGGGACAAAAGCGAATAAAACAGATGAGCCCTCAAGAAGGAAAGCAAAAGCCGGGCGTGGTGGCGCACGCTTGTAATCCCAGTACTTTGGGAGGCGGAGACCGGAGGATCCGGGTTCGCGGCCAGCCTCTGCTCTCTCTCTCTCTCTCTCCCTCTCTCTGTCTCTCTCTCTCTCTCTACTTGGTGAGGCCCTCCGCAACTTCGTGAGACCCGGTTTCAAAATAAATTATAAAAAATAGGGCTGGGGGCGTAGCGCGGAGGTAGAACGCCCCTGCGTTCAATCCCCGGTACCGCAAAAAAAAAAAAAAAAAAAAAAAAAAGAAGGGAAAGCAAAAGGGCGTGGATGTGTCGGGGTGGAACACTTCCGGATCCTGGCCATGGTGGTGCCAAAGGAGAAACTGCAACCAGTCCAGGGTTGCTGATCTTAGTTGGCTTTATTTGTCATTCTAGAACCAGGCAGCAGCTCAGTCTAAAAATTGTTCAGAAGCCAGGCACAGTGGTGCACGCTTGTAACCTCAGTACTTGAGAGGCTGAGACAGGAGGATCACAGGTTCGAGTCCAGCCTTAGCAAATTAACTGAAAACCTGTTTCAGAATTTTAAAGGGGGGGTTCCGGGGGCATAGTTCAGAGGTAGAATGCCACTGGGTTCAATCCTTAGTACCCCCAAAAAAAAACTTTTTTAAAAAAGAAGCTGGAGGCCGGGCGTGGTGGCACACGCTTGTAATCCCAGTACTTGGGAAGCTGAGACCGGAGGATCTGGGTTCACGGCCAGCCTCAGCTACTTAGTGAGGCCCTCCGCAACCTAGTGAGACCCTGTTTCAAAATAAAGTATAAAAAATGGGGCCGAGGGTGTAGCTCGGAGGTAGAATGCCCCTGGGTTCAATCCCTGGTACCACAAAAAAAAAAAAAAAAGAAGCTGGGCGTGGTGGCGCATGCTTGTAATCCCAGTACTTGGGAGGCTGAGATCGGAGGATCCCGGTTCATGGCCAGCCTCAGCTACTTAGTGAGGCCCTCTGCAACTTATTCCAAATAAAGAATAAAAAGAGGGTTGGGGGTGTAACCCGGAGGTAGAATGACCCTGGTTCCAATCTCCGGCACCACCAAAAATAATAATAATAATAATAAAATAAAATAAAAATCAATAACTTTTATTTAAGGAATTTTACATGTTTGGATTCCTTCAATCCATCAAGATCACCTTCATTCCTTCTAAAGCTGATGTTCTAAATCTGAAGATTTATGTTCAAGATAGCCCTAAAGACAGTGGACATTGGTTAAACTTTTAAGACATCACCAATCACAGATTATATCATGATTATGAGTGGCTAAATTAGGGAAGCATAGCACTATTGAGTGACTATGGCGCCCTGTGGAGAATGTCAATCTTTGGTCACTGCGTTTAAGAGCTCTTGGTTTCCCAATGCCACAAGCCCTCTTTGAAATGACCTGTAGTAAAATAAAATTTAAAAAGGACTGGGAGTGTAGCTCAGCAGCAGAGCACTTGCCTAACATATGCAAGACCCTGGATTCAACCCCAAGACCACCGAAAAAGAATGCAAAGAACTCTCAAACACAATAATCTTTAGATCCAGTGAAGGGCAAGGCATCTAAATATCTAAAGAGTCAAAGAATTGCAAAGTTCAATGAAGGGTTGAAAGTAGGCAAGGTGGGGATTGCAGACACACGTGAGTAGAGGGAAGAATTAAGAGATAAATCTCCTGAATCCAGAGTTTGGGAATCTGAAACCATTCCAAGGACAAATAGAGCTTCCAAGAATGCAAGCAGCAATGAGTGTTACCAAAAAAAAAATTTTTTTTGAGATATAATCTTGTCCATAGAGGGTAAGCATCTTCCAGGCATGGAAAAGTTTCCAATTAAATAGAGAAATGGTTAAGCCGGGCGTGGTGGTGCACGCTTGTCATCCCAGTACTTGGGAGGCTAAGACAGGAGGCTCATAGGTTCAAAGACAGCTTCAGCAAGTAATGAGGCTCTCATCAACCTAGCAAGACCCTGTTTCAAAATAAAAATTAAGCCGGGCGTGGTGGCGCACGCTTGTAATCCCAGTACTTTGGGAGGCGGAGACCGGAGGATCCGTGTTCGCAGTCAGCCTCAGCTCTCTCTCTCTCTCTCTGTCTCTCTCTGTCTCTCTCCATAGTGAGGCCCTCCGCAATTTCGTGAGACCCGGTTTCAAAATAAAGTATAAAAAAAATAGGGCCGGGGGCTTAGCGTGGAGGTAGAATGCCCTTGCATTCAATCCCCGGTACCGCAAAAAAAAATAAATAAATAAAATAAAATAAAATAAAATAAAATAAAAATTAAAAAACAGGACTGGGAGTGTAGGTCAGAGGTAGAATGCCCCTGGGTTCAATCCCCAGTACCACGAAAAAATAAAAAATAAAAATCTGAGCATAATTGGTTATTGTAAGTATTTGTAATGTGAAAGACAATTTGACCTACTGGAATAAAACATCAACCTTGTAATTTTTTTTATTTTTTTGCGGTACCTGGGATTGAACCCAGGGGCATTCTACCTCTGGGCTACACCCCCAACCCTCTTTTTTATTCTTTATTTTGAAATAGTGTCTCACTAAGTTGCGGATGGCCTCACTAAGTATCTGAGGCTGGCTGTGATTCCGGATCCCCATGTCTCAGCCTCCCAAGTACTAGGATTACAAGCGTGCGCCACCATGCCCAGCTTTTTTTTTTTTTTTTTTGGTACTGGGGATTGAACCCAGGGGCTCCTACCTCCAAGCTACACCTCCAGCCCTATTTTTTATTCTTTATTTGGAAATAGGATCTCACTAAGTTGTGGAGGGCCTCACTAAGTAGCTGAGATTGGCCTCAAACCTGCAATCCTCCTATCTCAGCCTCACAAGTACTGGGATTACAAGTCCGGCTAACCTTGCAAATTTAAAATGTATTATGAAGCCAGGAGTGATGATGCACACCTGTAATCCCAGTATTTGGGAAGCTGAGTCAGGAAGATCAAAGGTTCAAGACCAGCCTCAGCAACTTACTGAGACTCTCAGCAACCTAGTAAGACCCTATTTCAAAATAAGCAATAAAAAGGGTTGGGAGTGTGGCTCAGAGGTAGAATGCCCCTGGGTTCAATCCCTAATACCACACACAAAAAAAGAAAGTAAGCCGGATGTGGTGGCGCACACTTGTAATCCCAGTACCCTGGGAGGCGGAGACCGGAGGATCCGGGTTCACGGCCAGCCTCAGCTCTCTTTCTCTCTCTCTTTCTCTCTACTTAGTGAGGCCCTCCACAACTTCGTGAGACCCGGTTTCAAAATAAAGTATAAAAAATAGGGCCGGGGGTGTAGCGCGGAGGTAGAACGCCCCTGGGTTCAATCCCCAGTACCGCAAAAAAACAAACAAACAAAAAAAGAAAGTATTATGGTAGAAGGCATTTAGATCAGTTGAAACCTAACTATATACAAGATGTGTGTATATACATATATATATACATTTTATACATATATATACAAATATATATATAATATATATAATTATTTTATATATGTTTGTGTGTGTGTGTGTGTGTGTGTGTGTGTGTGTGTGTGTGTGTTGTGTGTGTGTGTGTTACTGGGGATTGAACCCAGGAGCATTCTGCCTCTGAGCTACACCCCCAGCCCTATTTTATTTTTATTTTGAAATAGTGTCTGGCTAGGCTGATGAGAGTCTACTTGCTGAGGCTGTCCTGGAACCTGTGATCCTCCTGTCTCAGCTTCCCAAGTACTAGGATTATAGGCGTGTGCTACTGTTAAACAATGAGAGAGGAACAGAAAATTTCGAGACCACAGGACTCAGTTAAGACGAGAGGCTCTATTACCGCAGGGCCTCAGCTCTCCAGCAGGTGCAAAAACAGCAGCCTCTAGTACTCCTCAGTTTCCTTTTATAGAGAGCAAAAGCAGAGTTCGAGGGGTATGCTTTAAATTGACCAATCATAGTAGATTTTTCCTTATTTAGAAGCAAGGGGGTAGGTCTAGGGGCGTGGGCTGAGCCTACAGGCAGGAACCAATTTCGCGGGCTTGTCGGCCAAAGGTCAGAGATCTAATTTTAGGGTAGAAAACGAAGCTAAAAAAATTACTTTTAGGGCTTGTTATCACACCACCACGCCCAGCTAAAATATTTAAGGTTATCTATATTTATGTCCTATTCATTGGAAGAGTTATTAAAAAATTTAGAAAGAATTTTCTTTTTTAAGTCATGCAACTGTGACATATAATATGAGAATGACATATAGTAAGTATATTAATAAAGTTTTAAATGTTAAAAGGTCTTTATTTAACAAACATTTTTTAATTCCCATGAAAGTGACATTAAGGCAGGTGAGGCTGAGGCAGAAGGATGGGAAGTTCAAGGCCAGCCTGGGCAACTCAAAGAAACTCTATCCCAAAATAAAACAAAAAGGGCTGGGGATATAGTTCAGTTGTGGAACACTCACCTCACAGGCTCCAGGCCCTGGGTCCAATCACTCACTGTCAAGGTGACATTGAAATTTGCTAGACTGGCACGCTTGTAATCCCAGTACCTGGGAGGCTGAGACCAGAGGATCTAGGTTCGCGGCCAGCCTCAGCTCTTAGTGAGGCCCTCTGCAACTTAGTGAGACCCTGTTTCAAAATAAAGAATAAAAAATAGGGCTGGGGGTGTAGCTTGGAGGTAGAATGCACCTGGGTTCAATCCCCGGTACTGCAAAAAAAAAAAAAACTTTGCTAGATGTTAAGAAAAAATGATAGATATAGCCAGGCGTGGTGGCGCATGTTTGTAATCCCTGTACTTGGGAGGCTGAGGCAGGAGGATCACAAGCTGAGGCCCTCTGCAATTTAGTGAGACCCTGCTTCAAAATAAAAATAAAATACAGCTGAAGGTAGAATGCCCCTGGGTTCAATCCCCAGTGCCACCAAAAAAAAAAAAAAAGACAGATATATGTTTTGGTACTGGGGATATAACCCAGAAGTGTTCTACCTCCAAGCTATACCCCAGCCCTTTTAATTTTTTTTAAACAATCTCACTAAATTACCGAGGCTGGCCTGAACCTGCAATCCTCCTGTCTCAGAATCTCAAGTATTGGGATTACAGGCATGTGCCACCCACACCTGGCTAAAATAATAAAATTTAGAAACAAAACAGAAGCTTTAAGAAAAACCAAGTACTAGCCAGGCCACGCTTGTAATCCCTGTACTTCGGGAGGCGGAGACCGGAGGATCCGGGTTCGCGGCCAGCCTCAGCGCTCTCTCTCCCTGTCTCTCTGTCTCTCTGTCTCTCTCTCTCCTTAGTGAGGCCCTCCGCAACTTTGTGAGACCCGGTTTCAAAAATAAAGTATAAAAAATAGGACCGGGGGCATAGCACAGAGGTAGAACGCCCCCGCGTTCAATCCCTGGTACCTCAAAAAAAAAAAAAAGAAAGAAAGAAAAACCAAGTACTGATTATTTATAATCTAAGTATATTGTTTATAAATTTAATTTTAATATGTTGGATTTTCATTTTCATTTGTCTAATTTAAACACTGAATAATCTATTCTCTACATAAAAAGGTGGCACATGCTTGTAATCCCAGTACTTGGGAGGCTGACGCAGGAGGATTGCAGGTTCACGGCCAGCCTCAGCTACTTAGTGAGGCCCTCCACAATTTAGGGAGACCCTGTTTCAAAATAAAGAATAAAAACAGGGCTGGGAGTATAGCTCAGAGGTAGAATGCCCCTGGGTTCAATTCCCAGTTCTAAAAAGAAACCTCATATCTATAGCTTTACTATCAAGCTACTGAAAAGACTTCCCCAGAATGGAAATGAGCCCTGGAAAAAGAATTATGTGTGAATCCTTTAGGAACAGTGAAACAAATTATTTTTGTCTGTGTTTCAAAAGAATTGGTTTGTCCTGAGAACTTCTGTGGAGCTAAAATGACAAATTTGAGGTGTTTTCTTTTCTTTTTTTTTTTTTGGCAGTAATGGGGATTGAACCCAGGGGCATTCTACCTCCAAGCTACACCCCCAGCCCTATTTTTTATTCTTTATTTTTGAAACAGGGTCTCACTAAGCCGCGGAAGGCCTCACTAAGTAGCTGAGGCTGGCCACGAACCTGCAATCCTCCTGTCTCAGCCTCCCAAGTACTGGGATTACAAGTGTGCACCACCACGCCTGGCTTGAGGTGTTTTCTTTTAAAAAGTAAATTAACAAAGCTGGGCGTGGTGGCGCACGCTTGTAATCCTAGTACTTGGGAGGCTGAGGCCATAGGATCTGGGTTTGCGGCCAGCCTCAGCTACTTAGTGAGGCCCTCTGCAACTTAGTGAGACTCTGTTTCAAAATAAAGAATAAAAAAAATAGGGCTGGGGGTGTAGTTCGGAGGTAGAATGCCCCTGGGTTCAATCCCCAGTACTGCAAAAAAAAAAAAAAATAAGTTAACAAAAACTACCACTGGGGTCCCCTCAAAGTTATCACATTTCTCCCAAGGGGGTGTTGTATATATTTGCTGCACTGGATCACTTCTTACATGGGAGTCTAAGCTTCTGTCACCTACCCATTATCCCACTAACCATGAGCTCTTAGTATGCAGTAGAGACCATTTCCTATTCATTCTTCCATTCCACTGACTACAACACTAAGGTTTTTTGGGTTGTTTTGTTTTGTTCCGCGATGCTGGAGATTGAGCCCAGGGCCTTGCACATACTAGGCAAGCCCTCTACCACCGAGCTACAGCCCCAGCCCGCCTCATACACCCAGGATTAACGCTAAGATTTTCTTCCCACCAGGCTCTTGGAAAACACAGACACCACCCCAGTTGGCTTCATGCCTTCGCTTCCTTGATTCATCCAGTCCCATTTGGATCTCAGACCTGGTTTCAAATTGTTTACACTGGCCCTGACCTGGCATTCACTGCCTTAGGGCAGAGTTTCTGGCATTTTCCCACTGACGCCACCCACCCCGACTGCAGATGAAGTCTGTCAAGGAAGAGCATTGAAGCTTGGAAGAGTGTCTGGAAATAACACTGGCTTAATAAGTGCTTAAAAACTAAATTCATTCAATAATCACCTGACATTTCCTGAACATCTACTATGTTTGAGGTACTCTGCTAAGAATGACGATTGTGTGTGTGTGTGTGTGTGTGTGTGTGTGTGTGTGTGGTACTGGGGGTGGAACCCAGGGGCATTCTACCTCCAGACCATACCCCCAACCCTATTTTATTTTTATTTGGAAACAGGGTCTCATTAAGTTGCTGAGAGCCTCTCTAAGTTGCTGAGGCTGACTTCGAACCTGCGATCCTCCTTTCTCAGCCTCCCAAATACTGGGATTACAGGCATGCACCACCATACCTGGCTGAGAATGACAATTTTAAAACATAGTGAAGACAAGGTCCCCATAGCCAAGAAAACGGGTAACAAAATGAGGATTGAGAAAAGGAACAGTTCAAATAAGGTTATATCCATGTTTCACCACCAATCTCATTAACATGTATGGGGAGGTAGGAAGGATTGAAAGGGCGGGTATACAGAGGGAAATACACCAAGCAATATATGTATGTATGTTTGTATCACTTTGAATCTCATTATGATGTACAATTACATTGCATCAATAAAAGTATTTTTGAAAAAGGAAGAAAACAGAGAACAACAGAAGTGCCCTTACCGGGGTATCTACAAAGTGTTGTAGGATCTCATAAGAACACAACGCGGATTGGAGGGGGAGGGTAATACAGGAAAGAATCCTCATGGACTATGTCCCTAAATCAAACGTTAGTGGCTGTATCAACACAGCTTCAGGACGGCTTCAATGTCAGGGAGGAAACGTGGTCTATGAGGACTTCGGGACTAGTATTGGACGATACCATTGACTGGCATTGGGAATCCCAAAGGATGTGCTGGTCTTTTAGCTATGCAGACAAATTCGTTCAGGACATAAGGAGTGCGCCATGCACATGAGATAATCCAGTAGAGGGGTTGAATATGTGACTGGAGAAAAGAGTACAGTTTAAAAGGACTCCATACACTGGAGTTGTATATTTGGGAGCTATCAGCATATACAGCTTTAAGAATGAAAGACTTAGCTGGGCTTGGTGGTGCACACCTGTAATCCCAGTACTTGGGAGGCTGAGACAGGAGGATCACAGGTTCGAGGACAGCCTCAGCAAGTAGTGAGACCCTCAGCAACCTAGAGAAATCCTATTTGAAAACAAAACATAAAAAAGGGAGCTAGGCATGGTGGTGCACGCTTGTAATCCCAGTATTTGGGAGGCTGAGACAGGAGGATAGCAGGTTCACAGCCAGCCTCAGCTACTTAGTGATGCTCTGCACAATTTAGTGAGACCCTGTTTCAAAATAAAGAATAAAAAGTAGGGCTGGGAGTATAGTTCGGAAGTAGAATGCCCCTGGGTTCAATCTCCAGTACCACAAAAAAAATAATTAAAAAATAAATAAGTAAAGCCGGGCATGGTGGTGCAAGCTTGTAATCCCAGTATTTGGGAGGCTGAGACAGGAGTATTGCAGGTTCAAAGCCAGCCTCGGCAACTTAGCGAGACCCTGTTTCCAAATAAATGAAATCGTGCTGGGGTATAACTTGAAGGTAGAATGCCTTTGGGTTCAATCCCCAGTACCACAATAAATAAATAACATAACATAACATAAAAAAGGGGTGGGGGTGTAGCTTGGAAGTAGAATGCCCCTGGGTTCAATCTCCAGTACCACATACACACACACGCGCGCGCGCGCGCACACACACACACACACACACACACACACACACACAGAAAGAGTGAAAGATTTGCTCCAGCCAGGCATGGTAGCGCACGCCTGTAATCCTAGTACTTGGGAGGCTGAGACAAGAGGATCACAGGCTTGAGGACAGTCTCAGCAAGTAGTAAGATTCTCATCAACCTAGCAAGACTCTGTTTCCAAATAAAAATAAAATAGGCCTGGGTATAGCTCGGAGGTATAATGCCCCTGGGTTCAATCCCCAGTGCCACAAGAAAGAAAGAAAGAAAGAAAGAAAGAAAGAAAGAAAGAAAGAAAGAAAGAAGGAAGGAAAGAAGGAAGGAAGGAAGGAAGGAAGGAAGGAAGGAAGGAAAAAAGGAAGGAAGGAAGGAAGGAAGGAAGGAAGGAAGGAAGGAAAGACTGACTTGCCCCAGGGTAACATAAACAGTAAGGAAGAAAGCAAGAGTGGTATTCTGGACCTATCCACATTAAGGGGCTGGGCAGAGGAAGAGAAACCAGCAGGGGACCATGAGGAACAACCAGAGATCAAGAGGGTGGGGGTGGACATGGTTGGTTTCCCATCAGGTAATCAGGTATCAATTTCTTACTCTCCCTCGCATAGTCTACCCCCATGAGTCTATGGGCCTGTAGCAATGCTGAATGCCTCTAGTTCCAAGAGTTGATTTGTCTGAGGCTAATCCCACCTCTTTGCTGGTGACGTGAGGAGCAAGTGAACAGTGAGATTCAAGGAAAGTTTGATGGGGATCCAGACCAATTCTTCATTCTTCTCTTAGAGAACTCCTAGAAATGATACTTTGCCTTCCTTCAGATGACATCCTAGATAAATACTGAGCCCAGACTTGCTGCAGCCCTTTCTCTCTGCCAATCTGAGAAGGAAGCCAAAACAAGTTAGAAAGCCCAGCCAGGAGAATCCCAGACGCGCCGCTGCAGCCGCCTGGAGCCTCGCTCTAGCGCTCCATGTCCATCTCTGAGAACGGGAAGTGAGCGCTTGGCGTGAGCAGAGAGCCCTGTCGAGCACAGTTTGACAGCAATGGGAAGAGAAAGAAGAGGCCATAGCTGTCAGGAATACAGGGTTGAGGAAGGCTTTTGTTTATTTATTTATTTTTTTTTTTTTTTTT
>PVJS01030724.1:0-23893 GCA_004027185.1 Glis glis | reverse complement strand
CAGGGAGAGAGAGAACGAGAGAGCTGAGGCTGGCCGCGAACCCGGATCCTCCGGTCTCTGCCTCCCAAAGTACTGGGATTACAAGCGTGCGCCACCACGCCTGGCCAGCATCATTTCTTTGAATATTTATTTATTTATTTATTTTTGGTACTGGGGATTGAACTCAGAGGCATTCTGTCTCTAAGCTACACCCCCAGCCCTATTTTATCTATTATTTTGAAACAAGGTCTCACTAAGTTGCTGAGCCTGGCCTTAAATGTGTGATCCTCCTTTGTTAGCCTCCTAGGTACTGGCATTTCAGGTGGGTACCACCATTCCTGGCTTGAATACCATTTTATATTTATTTATTTATTTATTTATTTATTTATTTATTTATTTGCGGTACTGGGGATTGAACCCAGAGGCATTCTACCTCAGAGCTACACCCCCAGCCCTATTTTTATTCTTTATTTTGAAACAGGGTCTCACTAAGTTGTGGAGGGCCTCACTAAGTAGCTGAGGCTGGCCATAAACCTGTGATCTTCCTGTCTCAGCCTCCCAAGTACTGGGATTACAAGTATGCGCCACCACGCCCGGCTTGAATACCATTTTAGTCCCATGTTCTTTCTCTTTTCTTCTGGGACTTTCGTGATATGTATGTTGGATCTTCTGTTTTCATTCCACAACTATCTGAAGCTCTGTCCATCTCTTCTTTAGTTTATTTTCTCTTCGCTGTTGAGAGTGAGTGTATTCTATTGATTTGTCCTCAAGTTCACAGATTCTATCCTTGCCATTTCCACTGTACTATTGGGCCAATCAGTAATTTTTAAATTTTTGTTATTTTATTTCTAAGTTCCATAATCTCCATTTGGTTCCATTTCTTTGATGAGAATTTCTAAATTTTTATATGTTTCAAAGTGTGAGATTATAAAATATATATTGTCCAGAGTTCCTGGCTCACAACTCCTATAACTCTTGTAATTTCCTAAGGGACTAGAGCAATAGTAGCATTTTTTGTGAAAATGTTTGGGCTTTTGTTTCAGTTGCTGCCGGAACAGATGGAGCGTAGTAAAGATACACGACATAGCTTTTGTTATTCACAACAATTTCCTTTCAATCACACCTGAGTTTATATTAATGAGATAAGTTTTGGAAATTCCCTAGATAACCACTGAATGGAGGAGGACTGGTTGCCAGGGGAACCAACCAGCAACTGGGGGGCTGGAACTCAAAGTCCCCCCACCTCCAGAGAGGGCAAAGGGAGCTGAAGGTTGATTTAATATCTGATGGCTGAGGCCGGGCGTGGTGGCGCACACTTGTAATCCCAGCACTTTGGGAGGCGGAGACCAGAGGATCCGGGTTCGCGGCCAGCCTCAGCTCTCTCTCTCTCTCTCTCTCCCTCTCTCTTTCTCTCTCTCCCTGTCTCTCACTCTCTACTTAGTGAGTCCCTCCGCAACTTCCTGAGACCCGGTTTCAAAATAAAGTATAAAAAATAGAACCGGGGGTGTAGCACGGAGGTAGAACGCCCCTGGGTTCAATCCCCGGTACTGCCAAAAAAAAAAAAAAATATCTATCTATCTATCTATCTGATGGCTGGCTATTTAATCCATCGTGTCTACATAATGAAGCCTCCATACATACCCCAAAAAAGGACCGGGTCTGAGAGCTTCCAGAGAGCAGAAAACTGGATGATCCTGGGGGGGTGGGTTGCTTGGAGAGGACACGGGAGCGAGTGCCTCCTCTTACCACATGCTGTGCCAGACACAGCTCTTTGTCTATCACTGATAAACGCAAGTGAAGTGTTTCCTGGGTTCTATGAGCCTCTCTAGCATGTTCATCAAACCCAACGAGAGGCCAGAAGTATAAGTTACACCCTACTACTTGTGACTGGCATCTGAAGTGAGGGGTGGGACAGAGCCCTTAGCCTGTGGGATCTGACGCTGTCTCCAGGTAGTGTCAGAGCTGAACTGCATTAGAGGACACCCGGCTGGTGTCTGCTGAATTGTTCCCTTGGTGTGTGGGAAAACCCCGTTCACATCTGGTCTCAGAGGTATTGTGTTGAGTAGTATGTGAAAGTAGAGAGCAGGAAAAAACACTCTTATTCTTTTCTATCTTTGAACACAAAGGAATCTGTGATTCGTTGTTGAGGCATTTTTATGATGCCTGCTTTAAACCTCTTGTCAAATAATTTCATATTTGGCACATCCTAGTATTAGCATTTGTTGATTACCTTTTCTCCTTCAAACTGTGGTTTTCTTTTTTTAATTGCATCTGGACATTTTGATTCTTCTGCTAGGAGGCTTTCAATATTAACTCTTCTCTTCTAGCAGGCAGTCACCCATTTGGGTTTGATGTATTAAGTTTTGGTCTACTTTTGTAGGCATTTGTATCAAAGACAGCTCAGTTTTCTGAGCCCTTGGAAATGTTTGTGTATGTGTATGTATATGTGTGTGTGCATGTGTATGTGTTTGTGTATGTATGTATATTTCTGCTTTGTTCTTCTGTTTCTAGGGTTCCCGCTCAATCTTCTCTGGTGCTGTAGGTGGGGGTGGAAAGGATATCTATGGGACATCTGGGGTTGCTGTGCCACCTTTTGGGGAGCAGGGAGGTGCAGGGCTCAGCTGATGCTGACCTGCTATTGGGTCAGATGGCCTGGAGGTGGGATGGGGACTGAGGTACCTGGGTGTCCAGTTTCCACTGGCTGCCTTCAGATGGGCCACATAGCAGCAGGTAACTATAGTCTGCCTGTAACTATGATGGATGAAGGTGAGATGCCCCTCCCCCTTCTCTTTGCTGGACGAATTGTAATTAATTTGTACAGCCAAAACTTTCCCCCATCAAATGGTTGGGATGTGATATTCTGTCCCATGACATTACTCAGTGTATGGAGGTGGCCTAAAGCAACTCTTCTATTAAAGGTGATTCACATGGACCAGTTTTGGCCTCCAAAATTATATGAAGTCCTAACCATAGTACCTTAAAAATGTGATCTTATTTGGAATAGGGTCGTGGAAGACACAATTTAGTTATGAAAGTTTGTTGGAAAGTAACTTCAAATGAAGAAATAGTGCAGAAAAAATCCCCTAACCACCATCAAAAAAAGGGAAATAGGGGCAGTGGTAGAGTACAGTGAGACCCTGGATCCAATATCTAGCACCATAAAACAAACAAACAAAAACAGGGGAATATACATTTATGTCAGCCTTCACATTTTTAAATGTATTTTCATTTTGAACCCTCACTTTATTTTGTTATTTTTATTTTTTATTTTTATTTTTTATTTCAATCCCATACACATGGGATTGAACCCCCAGCCCTATTTATTTTGAAACAGGGTCTTGCTAAGTTGCTGAGGCTGGCCTTGAACCTGCGATCTTCCTGTCTCAGTCTCCCAAGCACTGGGATTACAGGTGTGTGCCACCATGACCAGCTGAACCTTTACTTTAGAAATTGATTCTCCTGGAAGCTCTGCTGACATGTGGGGACCGCTCACAATTTTATTTTTATTTTTATTAAAAGATTCACTTGAACAAGGCATACATATTTTAAAATTTGCTACAGAATCAGGTTATTTTTTTGGGGGTATTCTAATTTAGAGGCCGAAATTCAATATCATAGCCCCTACTTTGAGGTAAACATTTATGCATAGCTTGGATCTAACTAGGAAAGTTTCTGGGCCGCCTGGGGCAGATGGAAGAAAGCATTTAAGGAGCACCTACTGTGTCCAGGCTCCGCGCTGGGTGTGTTCCAGTGAAATCCCATCTGTCACCCCAGGGTGCTGTGGCAGAGGAATATTAAGGGAATCATTTCAGATGGAAAATCTCTAATTAGGCTGAGATGATCCAAACAAAAAATTTTAAAGAACATTATTGTTCCTCCTCTTACTGGAAGCCCAGAGCCCACTGTCTTGGAGTCTTATGAAACGAGGTTTTCTTTTAGCTGCAGTGATGCTGGGGCTCCCCTAAGCAGGAATAAAATCTTGGTGCTGGTGGGACCTTTCATCCCATGGAATGGATTCCGTGAGCTCTGCCAGCCGTCAGCAGCCAGGGCTCCCACCCGGAGGGCCTATGCTCAAGACAGAGTTTCGTTGTATTCAGCACTGTGATGTCCTGCCAAAAATTAATCCCACAAATGCTGTGTCTTAAACAACACCCCCACACCCAGACTGAATATCCCGCAGTCTTTATTTTTTTGAGGCTGAACTCAGGGGCATTCTACCTCCAAGCTACACCCCTAGCCCCATTTTATTTTTTAATTTTGAGACAAGGTCTTGTTACGTTGCGGAGGGTCTAAATTGCTGAGGCTGGCCTTGAACCTGCGATCCTCCTGTCTCAGCCTCCTAAGTACTGGGATTACAGGCCTGCACCCACGCCCAGCTCCCCACAGTCCTTTGAGTTTCCAGAAGCTGGAAAGGTGGGAGGACCGGGTACCTTCTTAACTTGCCTCACGCTGGACGGATGCATCAGGACCACGCTGCCCGTCACAGTCAGCTCTGACTTTGGTCCTGGGTGATTAAGCAAAACCACAGGGGTTTTCCTCACAAGCCCCTGACTGCTGTGTCATCCGCGCAGCTGGCCCTGTCGCCAGCCCCAGGTTCTTGGAATGAACTGGGTGGTCATCTCCACATGCGCCACCCTTTTTGGCTCTCCTTGCCACCGTGCGGTTATTTAAAGCATGGTGACAAGATTTCCGGAAGATGAGGTCATCTTCTGAGATAAAACGCCCAGCAGCGCCCCCCAGCGGCGTCTTTCACATTTTATTTTTAGTTGACAGATGCCAGTTATAGGATGTATTTATGGGGTACAGCATGGCGAGCGAGCAGACGTTTTGCTGAGGAAAACAGGCTTCCAGTGCAAGGCTGAGCGTTGCTGGGTCTCAGGCGACAGCTTCTATTTATATATTTCCAAAGAGTCTCACAGCATTATTTGCGGGAGCCATCGTGTGAAAAATCTGAACAGCTGCGACTTGGGCCTGGCCTGGCCTGGCTCCATCCTGCTGTAGCCCCCTCCCCACTCGTCTCCTTTGTCTTCCCCCGGCCTCTGGTTTGTGAAGTGTAAGATTTGGGGACTTTTGTGTGATATTATTCCATCCACGCAGACACATCACGCAAGCCAGCACCAGCAGGCCGCCCACTTGAACACCTCTGAGGCTGCACAGCTGTCCAGATATACAATCCAGACTCCAGCCTGGCAGGGGAACTCACACACGCTCTCCCACCTCTCTCCAGAAGAGACGCTAACCTGCCTTGCAAATGCCTTTTCCACTTATTATTTTTTGGTACCAGGGATTGAACCCAGAGGTGTTCTACCTTCCAGCTACACCCCAGCCTTTTTTATTTTATTTTATTTTTTAACTTTGAAACAGGGTCTGGCTAAGTTGCTGAGGCTGACCTTGAACCTGTGACTCTCTTGTCTTAGCCTCCCAAGTACTGGGGTTCCAGGCATGCACCACGATGCCTGGCTTCCACTTATTTTTTTATTTGAAAAGTCACATTGTTTTCTCCAAAGTTACAAGAGACATGCTAATTGCCAGATCTTCTAGTACTGTCCGTGTTTTTGTCCTCTAGAGGCCTCTGCACCCCAGGCCTGGGGCATATATGGACGTTTTCTGAACACCTCCCTGCCTTGCCTCCCTGCCACTCTCTCCTGGTTTTTCAACAGCGGCTCCACTCCATCCACCCCTTTGTCCAGCTCCTCTTCTTCCTTCTTCATTTAATTTGGATTTCATAATGATCGTGACTCCAGCTCCCATTCCTTGGGCTCTAACCTGGTGCCGGGCATTGGGATCAGGACTTTACAAATACAATCTCATTTAATTCTCACCACTGCCCTGTATCTGTATGGGAGGTTCTACGGTCATCCTCAGTTTATAGACGAAGGAATTACAGCTCAGACAGATTCAGTAACCCACCCAATGTCACACAGCTAGTTAGAGGCAGAGCAGGGCTTCGACTCAGGTCTAACAGGTCAATGATATTAATTACTGCCCTGGAAACTGCGCCCCCTTCTGATTTCTTCCCCTGCTATCTCTCTTCCCCTCTCTTCTTCTTTCCTTCTCTTCCTCTCTCCACTGGCCGTCCTCTCCCCTTTGTACATCTCACTGGGTCTTGGAGCTTTTGCTGACCTGCCCAGGTGACCTCCTCTCTGAGCTCAACTTTCAGCCCCTCCTCTTTCTTGAGCTCTAAACACTACCCACCCCCACTGTAGCTTCCAAATGGTCCCCTCCATGAGTCCTGCAGGCTGCAAGGGAGCCCTCGTCCCCTCTGACCTGTTCTGCCCAAGATCCTGAGTTACCCAGCCAGCATCTCTCTCCTGCTGGTCACTTGGATTCAGGCCCGTCTTTTCTTTGTCCTCTCCCCTCCCCACACCCCACTGAGCCCTTGGTGGCTCTGGTGGCTTCCTTTGTTTGGCGATGTCACGTTTTGTTACCACTCATTTCCATCACTGCAAGGCCCCTGGTTTTAGAGCCCATTTTCCTTGTTCTATTGAAACTCACCTAGTGATACCAAGTACCTTTTCATGAGACAGAACTCAAACCACATGCATAAGAGCTACCTCAATGGCGGGCCGGTCAGTAAAAGCTTTACCCACTTAGGCCTCACGACAACCCCATGGTGGAGGGTCTGTTATTATCATTATTTTGCAGATGGAAAAAGGAGGCTCAGAGAGGCACAATAACTTGTCCTTGATGATACAGCTACTTGATTTGAACCCAGGCCATCCAACTCCAAAGTTCCTGCTCATAATCACTACACCACGCTGTCTCATATCACACGCCCGCCCCAAAACATTCGGTGGCTCCCCTTTGCCTGGCACAAACTGCCTTGAGGATCCCTCAGTTTGTCTCAACGTACCCACCCAGCATTAGCCCCTTCAACCACCCTGTCCGTTGCTTCCAATTCTTCAACCAAAATGCCCGCTTTGCTGCCCACTACAGCCAGCCCCTCCTTGAGCATTTCCTGCCTTTGGCTTTTCTTAGCACCAGTCATTGCTGTGGATGCCCATCTTCCCATCACTACAGTCAGCCACCCTTTCCGGCCTGTCTCAAGGGTCTCTGCTTCTACGAAGTCCTGCCTAATTTCCTCTCGGGCAAGCAGGTGCATCTCTCCCTCCTCCGGACTCTCCATCTCTTCTCTTGCCCAACCTGTGACCCCAGACACTCGTCACTTACTTTCCTGCTTGGGCTCTGCTAGTAGATGGCAGAAGGTACCTGTGCACCCCTTCCACACCTGCCCTACTATCTGCACACCTGGAGCCCAACGGCACTGTTCAGAGAGTGAGCAAATGAGCCATCAGAGTCAGCGTTAAGAATCTTCCAGCACCACATCGCACCCATTAAGATGGTTATTATGGGAAGAAAAATATGGGGTGGGGAACCCAAGTGTTGGAAAGGGTACCGAGAAACTGGAATCTGTGTTCATCGTCTCTGGTAGTAGCAGCTGTAGAAAATGACAAGATAGCCGGGCGTGGTGGCACACACTTGTAATCCCAGTACTTGGGAGGCTGAGATCGGAGGATCTGGGTTCGCTGCCAGCCTCAGCTACTTAGTGAGGCCTCCACAACTTAGTGAGACCCTGTTTCAAAATAAAGAATAAAAAAATAGGGCTCGGGGTGTAGCTTGGAGGTAGAATGCCCCTGGGTTCAATCCCCAGTACCGCAAAAAAAAAAAAAAGAATATGGCAAGATAAATCCCTAAAACATTAAACCTAGAATTACCATATGACCCAGTCATAATTCCACTTCTGGAATTGGAAGCAGGGACTTGGAGGGATATTTGTACCCCCATGTTCATAGCAGCCTTGTTCACAATAGTAGAAGCATCAAAATATGGTGCACACAAACGGAGGAATACCTATTACTCAGCTTTGAAAGCAAAGGACTCATGCTATGGCACGGATGAGCCTTGGGGGGATTATACTGGACGAAATACTCTGGTCACAAAAAAGGTCAGATACTGTGTGATTCCACTGATATGAGCCACCCAGAGTCAAGTTCATAGAGAGAGAAAGCAAAGTATGGGCTGTTGGGGGCTGGTGGAGCGACAGCGGGTGAGTATTTAATGGGTGAGTTCGGTTTGGGAAGATGGAAGGCTCTGCGCGTGGAGGGCGGTGGTGGCTGCACGATAATGTGTATGTGCTCAACGCCAGCGAATTGGACTCTCAAGAATGACTGAAACGGCAACGTCTGCTTCGTGTGCATTTTACATCAAACAGAACATGGCAGCAGGCCGTATCGGAGTCGGGAGCCGGGGAAGACCGGCTGGGGGATGTGAAATCACTGCAACGTCTCCGGTGGTCGTGTTCGGCCCAGGCCGTCCTTGCTCATCAGGGAAGGTGGTTAGAGAGAG
Organism: Glis glis; assembly: GCA_004027185.1. NCBI lineage: Eukaryota > Metazoa > Chordata > Mammalia > Rodentia > Gliridae > Glis > Glis glis. The sequence continues at coordinate 15,568 of PVJS01030724.1, read as the reverse complement.
CAGAGCTGAGACACAGAGGCTGGAATCCGGTCCCATGACTTCCTAGTGTTGGAACCTTGGCCAAGTCATTTGACCTCTCTGCACCTTACCTATGACACGGCCCTCATGGTGATCAGCACTTAGTTCAGCACCTGGCACGCAGGGAGGGTTTAAGAAGTGGCAGCTCCCATCATCCCAGTGTGTCCTGGTACCATGCCGCTCGCAGTGTAGATGGAGGACCAGCTGCAGCGACGTCCCTGGGAGCCTGTTGGAAGCGGAGGTTCGGGAGTCCTCTCAGGAGCCCAGTGCATCAGGAATCTCTAGCTGGGGCCCAGGAATCTGTGCAGTAACAAGTCTTCCCTAGTGGAAGTTTGAAACGTCCTGAGCAAATAGCGCGGTGATCACAGTTATTACTCAGGACTGAAGAAAATTAAGGGTCTAGGTTCAGCAATGCCTGGTTAAATTAGACTAGCCTTCAGAGACCAGTCCCTGGCAGAGCTTCCATTGTAAAGCTGGGGCCTTGGCGACAGTCTATTCCGTAGGCAGTTTCTTTGTGCAGTGGAAGGAGAGGACCGACTAGCGGAGCATTCTGCATCCTGCTGGCACCCTGGACACCGTGCATGACACAGAAAGAGAGGTCCTTGCCATCTGCCAACGAGTCAAGTGACCGGTTATCTCCGCTGGGGGCCTGTTCCCAGGAGGGGCAGCAAGGGACAGAGGGAGACAGGGAGATAAGGTGCCCATTCCACATTGTCTCGGGGGTTAGACTTGAGATATGGTCTCCTTGCGTGGCTGAGAAGGACAGAAAGAGCAACACGGCAACGATAAACACTGGCCGCAGCCCTAGAAAGCGGCCTTGTGGGGTAATGTCACCAGGCATCTCTCGTTCAGGGTGCTTACCTGGAAGAGTGAGAGGGTCTGATAAGAAAGTCACTGGTTTCACGCCTCCATATCCCGAGACAGAATCTGTTCTGGCTGCTCTGTCTCCAGGGGCTGGAGATGTTGAGAAAGGGAGAGGGAGGCGGCCAGGACAAACCCGGGCCCAGGCCCATCCTCCACAAACCGCTCACTTCAGGCAAGCAGTACGGAGTTCACTTGTGAAGGTTCAGGGACACATCTATGGTCCCTGGAGGAGGGACAAGTGTCCAGCTAGGACCCTCAGGGTTGGGGAATTTTCTGGGGATGTCCCAGAGGATATTTTTCAAAGGACTCACCCTCTCTGACATGGGTGCCTATTGTCAAAAGAGCATGATGAGCCGCATGTGGAGATGCACACCTGTAATCCCAGTACTTGGGAGGCTGAGACAGGAAGATTGCAGGTTCAAGGACATTCTTAGCAACTTAGAGAGACTCTCAGCAACCTAGTGAGACCTTGTTTCAAAACAAAAAATAAAATAGGGCTGGGGGTGTAGCTTAGAGGTAGAATGCCTCTGGGTTCAAAGCTACACACACACACACACACACACACACATACACACACACTCACACACACTCACACACACACAGAGCATGCTGCCACCGGCACTCACAGGCAGGGTTCACTCATAGCCAGGGCCCCGGACCCCTGGGGAAGTCTGAGGCATCCACCTCCATGTCCTTTGCATGAGCAGGGAGGCCGTGTAGAGAACGGCAGAGCAGGCTGGCGGAGCTGCGTGCACAGGGGATTCGAGAAGAACGGTCGGCTGCATGTGGCTGTGGGAGGCAGGGAAGCCTCAGATCTTAAAAGTTAATTTAACCTAATTTTATTTTAGGTGCAATTCATCTAACACAAAACTAACCATTTTAACGTGTACAGCTCCACAGCTCTTAGGCCATCTCAGTGTTGTTACCCCCCCCATCTAGTGTCAGTTTTGAGCCTAGCTGGGGGAGGCAGACGCAGAGGCGGGGAGGGGAGGGTGAGGGTGCTCACAGGTACTGGGGTGAGAGGCAGGCCTGAGGAGCTGGTAGACACGTGAGGCTGGGCCTGGAGTTACAGCAAGGAGTGCAGGTGTGGTGCTGGGCGACAGTCACAGACCTGGGTGTGAAGACCTTGTGGAAGTCGGGGACACCAGGCAGAGGCCAGGTGCCCCTCACACTTATGGGAGGACATGGGCCGGAGGCTGCCGGGTTCCCACCTGAGGCTGAGCGAGGGCTCCTTGGAGACCCGCCTTCCTTCCCCTTGCGCTCCCCTGAGAAGTGAGTGGACATCACCTTCCCGAGGCAGGGCGGCTCCGTGAGTTCCTGCCAATGGCCTCTTTTCCTTCTCCAGTCCCCCAGGTGTATTGGAGGATGATGTCATTCTTTAAATTTTCTTTGAACAGGGATGCACTTCGGGAACCCAATAGAACCACAGCAGTCCTGGTGGTTCCTGCAGCCAGAAGTGGCGCCCAGCCCAGGCCAGGTCTAGGTTCCTGTCTGGCCCTCAGCTCCCCCCCGTCCCTCCACAGAGCGGGAGGGCCCCATTAGCCCCTGGGACATCTGTCCAGAGACAGGAAGGAGGCGCGGGAGTTAGCTGTGCTCACTCATATCATTTGCTGAGTGCTTTTGTGCACTTTTATACACTCACCACTTCATAAAGAGAACTCGAGGAAAGAATGAAATGGCAAGGACTAAACTTCAATAGTGTTTTAACTGACGCTCCAATCAAATTAACCTTTCATGGTGCTACAGATGATCCCTGCCAGGTTTCTTTAACAATGCTGCCCCCTAGTGTTAAGTAGAAGCAGTGCTGGGTCAGGAATTCAAAGCCTCACCTACCTATCCACTCCAGACATTAACATAGTAAGTACTCCAAAATACAGAAAAAATATTGTGACACAAACATGTTTCAAATTTAGAAATCTAACATAGATAAGGTCAAAAGTAAGAGGCATGGGCAAATCTGAGAATCCCACAACTTGCAAAAATATAAATAAAATATTTAAAATATATTAATGAGTATATGTATTTGTGATATTTACATAATAATTTTTAACCAAATATAGTTTATATTTTGGATATAAGGGAAATTATTGTCATGATCACAGCAAGAAGAAAACCCTAAGCTGGGCATGGTGGTACATGCCTGTAATCCCGGTACTTGGGAGGCTGAGACAGGAGGATCACAGGTTCGAGGACAGTCTCAGCAAGTAGTGAGACTCTCATCAACCTAGCAAGGCCCTGTTTCCAGATAAAAATGAAATAGGGCTGGGGTGTAGCTTGGAGGTAGAATGCCCCTGGGTTCAATCCCCAGTGCCACACAAAAAAGAAGAAAACCCAGAAAGGACTACATTGATCATGAGAACTGAAGGAATTACCACTTGTTGCACATTTACTACGCGTGAGCACTGTGTGGTGCTTTCCTCTCATCACCAATTAAACTTTGCAGTATTTTATGAGGAAAGTATTATTGTATTTTACCTGAGGCTCAAAGAGATCATTAATATTCTATAGCTAATACACAGATATTGAAAATAATTGAAATAATCTTTATCTAGTCCCAAACCTAAAGTTTTGGTAAAATAAGTGCTATGGTTTCTTTTTTAGCCAGATAAAAGTACGTGTTTTAACCAAAAAAATCAACCTTATAGCTAATATTAAGTAAAAAGGAATAGCTGGACACATCCTTAACAGGATAAAATATATCCATCTCAACCCAGACATGAGCATCGGACCTAATAGGAACGCATTACCAGTATCTTCATTAAGTTAGGGATGAGACAAGCCATCCATTAACATCATATTAATATTCTGGAGGTCAATGAAATTAACCAAAAAGAATGATTTTAGGAGTTTAAAAATTAGAAGTGGGGGGGTGGATCATCAAACGTTTAGAGATGGCACACAACTGTATACCCAGAAAACCCAAGAAAAACAAAGGAAAAATAGATATATTTAGATATACAGATAATAAGACCATCAGTAAAGTAGTAGGTAGGAAATTAGCATTTAGAACAAAATATCCACATAACAAGTAGTTGGAAGACAGAGTGGAAGAAGCCTTGTTTACCACATCAATAAAAAGATGGAAAAGGTAAGCTTCAATTCAATGTGAAGAGCTGTCCCAATAAGACTCCAAAATGCTTTTGAAGGCATGGATATTTAGACAAGTGGAAATTTAGACTGTGTTTTTAAATAAGAAAACTCAATATCATAAAACTATCTCTGACTTAACTTAAACGTTTGAGGTAAGCCAGGCATGGTGGCACACACCTGTAATTCCAGTAGCTGGGAGATTGAGACAGGAGGATCACAGGTTCAAGACCAGCCTCAGCAATTTAGCAAGATTCTCAGCAACCTAGCTGGACCCTGCTTCAAATAAAAAATAAAAAATGGCTGGGGGTGTAGCTTGGAGGTAGAATGCCTATGGGTTCAATCCTCTGTACACCCTCCCCCTACATGTTTGGGTAACTATAATAAAAATATCAATACAATTTTTTTGGGGGGGAACTAGATTTATCTATTATAAAGTTCACGTAAAAATAAAATTTGAGATTAGATTCATGGTGTCCATAGTTGACAATAATATAGTATATATTTCAAAATTACTAAGAGTAAAATTCAAATGCTCTCACCACCAATGACAAGTATATAAAGGGATGGATACACCACTAAGCTCGATTCAATCATTCAACAATGCATATATATATGTATATATATATATATATATATCAACATTATACTGTGTCCCATAAATATATTCAATTTTCATTTTTCAATTAAAAAAGAATATCTAGGAAGCTTCTGCTAGGGAGAATAATGAAGGAGAGGACAATTCTATAACATGAAATTATATTAGAAATTCTATAATATTAAGATATGTTGAAAATTATTAAGATTTAAACAGATTAGACAGATCAGTGGAATGGATTTGAAAAGGAAAGTCAAGAAACAGACTGGACGCACAGGGACATTTACTATATTATAAAGATGGGGTTTAAGTCAATGGAGGAAGAGCATGGGATTTGGAAGACTGGGAGAAAACGTGGCAAAAAGTGAAACTGGAGGTATCCCTTACATCTTATACCAAAATAAATCCTAGATGGATCAGACTTAATCTAAAAAGGAACCCAACAGGGGGGCCCCATAACGGTGCTAGAAGCTAGAGAGAAGTCTTTCCTAACTTCACAGGGTCAAAGGTCTTTCAAAGTATGACAGAAAACCAGGACGAGTTTGTCAGAAATGACTGGCAAGTTCCAGGGACCAGTGATAAGTGAGAAGGAAAAAGGATGAATCAATGTGGACAAAGTGCGGATGAGGACAGCACAAGGACAGAACGAGGACAGGACGAGGACAGGATGAGGACAGCACGAGGACCGGACGAGGACAGGACGAGGACAGGACGAGGACAGGATGAGGACAGCACGAGGACAGGACGAGGACAGGATGAGGACAGACGAGGACAGCACCATTGGCAGCGTTTACAGTAACAAAACAACTTCCTACTGCACATGGCTGGGAGCAAGTGAACACAGCCTGGAACGTGGGCAGACTTTGGAAGAAAACTGACCAATTGCACGCGAAGAGTTGATTTATCTAAATATTTTTTAGCCGGGCGTGGTGGCGCACGCTTGTAATCCCAGTACTTGGGAGGCTGAGACTGGAGGATTCGAGTTCGCGGCCAGCCTCCGCTACTTAGTGAGGCCCTCCGCAACTTAGTGAGACCCTGTTTCAAAATTAAGTATAAAAAATAGGGCTGGGGGTGTAGCTCAGATGTAGAATGCCCCTGGGTTCAATCCCCAGTAGTGCAAAAAAAAATTTTTTTTTTTTTTTGGCGAGGGAAGATGTTTCTGGCACCAACAAAAGCATCCTTCTGACCGGCCAGTGTCAGCAGGTGTTTGGTTAAGCAATGTCCTGTGTTTTCTCTTTTATAATAACACAGCCAATGAACTAAATTGCTGTTGAAAACCCAAGATGATGAAGAGCCATTGTCCGGGGCACGTAGGAGCATAAGGTCAGAGCGTTACCACGGAGCAGGAGATTACAAAGAACGAAAGATCGGCAGAGCGCCTACATCAACACACCTGCATTTGAGAACCTCATCGGATAGCTTATAATGCCAAGAACTTTCTGAGTTATTAATGGGATCAGCTGAAAGGAAACCACCAGAAGAGTGTCAGAAACCACAGGCGTTAATTCCCCTCCTCCTCTGGGGCTTTTCAAACTGGAGTCCAGACACCGAGGCTTTTACTTGCTGGAGCAGACCCTGGGGAGATGGGATCTGGGCGGCAATCATGCATCTGGCTTTGCTGAGAAAAGCAGCTTCAGAAACAGTGAGGGGGGTGATCCAGACAGACCGGAGGAGGGAGGGAACAAAGGAGATGGAGTGTGGGCTCTGTCTTTCTGAAGATCGTCATATCAGCAAACAGGTCGCCTTTCTTGACCCGAGCTGTTTTGAGTTAGGCATCTGTCCCCTGGGGCTGAAGAATCCTGATTAGCAACGTATCCACAGTGTGGTAGGCTTGAGGCTTGAGGTCACCCACAAAGACACGACTCCTGTCCCATTCTGAGCTTCTCAGGAAGGAGACCCATGCACGCTGCTGATGATCCTGGGACACCTGTGAGGGACCCTGCAATTCAGCAGCATCCGACTTTAGGAAACTCACTGACTAGAAAAAGCAGGCTGGAGGGACTTCCACCTTTGTGGAGTGGATATAGTTGCTCCCAGTGCAAACTTGTTGGTACCATCCTCATCCTCCCAGGATGTCATCAAAATCAAAAGATGATGTAGCAGTGCTAACATCAAACCCTGCAGGATTTTAGGAGAAGAGCAGTAAGAAAGACAAGAAGGGATGTTTCATACTGAAACAATTCAGCAAGAAGATACAACACTCGAACCTGTATGCTTCTAGAAGTGTAGGCTCCAGATGATGAATAAATTACACAGTTACAAAGAGAAATAGACACAGAATCTGAATTAGAGATTTTGGGTCACATTTCTTAGAATAGATTGAAAGGATAGATTAAATAGATTAAAAAGAAATAGACATAAAGAGTAAGAAGTAGTATTGGGATGAACAATGAATGAATGAATGAGAAAATCTGGATTTTTCTAAAGGGGAAGGGTTGGGGAAAAGGATGGGGAAAGAAGGGGGAAGGAGAGGAAACTTTCACTCCATAGAGAGCACATATCCCCCCACCCACCCCCGCATACATAGAATCCTTCCCAAAACAGACCACATATTAGGCTATAGACAAAATTTCAACAGATTCTAAGAATTCTTTTACAGACTATGTTTTCCTGATCATGATGAAGTAAAATCAGAAATAACTCAGGGGTTAAAGGAAAACAAAATAGAAAATCTGAAATATTTAGAATGGAGCAATAATACCAATTTTACTTATGAAAACTTGTGAGATAAAACTAAAATGATCCTTCTGGGTAATTTTAGAATTCCACAATAAATTTGTTAGAAAAAAAGAAGGAATGAAAATAAATGAAGCCACTTTTTAGAAACTAAACAAAATCCAAAATAATTTCATGACTGAGAAAGAAAAGCACCCTGAACATGTGAAATGTTTCTTGAAAATAATATTTTCATTATCAAAACTTTTCAAGCCGGGCGTGGTGGTACACTCTTGTAATCTCAGTACTTGGGAGGCTGAGACCGGAGGATCTGGGTTCGCGGCCACCCTCAGCTACTTAGTGAGGCCCTCTGCAACTTAGTGAGACCCTGTTTCAAAATAAAGAATAAAAAATAGGGCTGGGGGTGTAGCCCGGAGGTAGAATTCCCCTGGGTTCAATCCCTGGTACTGCCAAACAAAACAAACAAAACAAAACAAAACAAAACAAAACAAAACAAAACCCTTTTCAAATGAAAGTAAAATGATCCTTATGGCTAAATTTATAGCCCTATATGCTTTTTAGAAAGTATAATCTGACTCTGATAATGAGAAAATAATTGCAGGACTTGTTTCAAGTGGCTCATATATACGTATGAAGATATCCACAGGTGCACTGTTGATAAGGACAATTAGAGCTAACTGACATGTTCACCCACAGGAGAATGTAATGAGTAAATGAGCTGTGGCTTATTTACACAATGTAAGCTCAACAGCTACACACAGGTTGCCCCATAGCAGAATCTCACAAACATGGTGTAAGTGAAAAGCCGATTTTCAGAGAATTTCATGAAATATGATGTGTTCCTTTCTTTAAAGCTTAAATATACACAAGGCAATGCTCGGGGATGTGTATGTTTGTGGTGACCATATAAATAAATGCAAGGGGACGATGAATATCAGGTTCAAGAGAATGCTTGGCCCGGGGAATGTGGGGAGAGAGAAACGGGTCTGGAGGCATTTCAAGGGGCAACTGCATTGGTTGAAGGTGTTACATTTTAAAACTTAACGGTGGATTTGTGATGGTGTATCATATTATTATTTGAACTATTCTGTAATTTTAATGATTACACCACAAATGATCACTGTTATTTTCGGTGTATGTCATTACAGTTTAAAACATACACACATAGGCCGGGCGTGGTGGCGCACGCTTGTAATCCCAGTACTTTGGGAGGCAGAGACCGGAGGATCCGGGTTCGTGGCCAGCCTCAGCTCTCTCTCTCTCACTCTCTACTTAGTGAGGCCCTCCGCAACTTCGTGAGACCCGGTTTCAAAATAAAGTATAAAAAATAGGGCCGGGGGTGTAGCACGGAGGTAGAACGCCTCTGGGTCCAATCCCTGGTACCGCAAAAAAAAAAACAAACCCAAAAAACATACACACATCACATGCATACGTATACATGCATGTGCTATAACAAGTCTGCCTTTGGGAAAAAAGACTTGATTTAAATCTATCCTCTTATGCTCTGGAGTCTTGCTCTTGGCTGATTCTTGGACCAGAAGTCTAAGCAGTGCAACGGATGGCTGTCCACGGCATAAATAATAAGCAAACCCTGGACGCTCCATTTGTGTGTATTGCTTACGGAGGCAGGACTGGGTAAACAAGGGAAATTAGTTGGTATTAGGATTTGGGTACGGAGTGTCCCCAGAAAAGCTCATGTGTCAGCAGTGCAGCAGTATTCAGAGCTGATATAATTGAATCGGGCTCTAACCTCATCATTTGGATGGATTTTCTGGGTGGTAACTGTAGGCAGGTGGGCGTGGCTGGAGGAGGTGGGCCATGGGAGTGTGGGCTTGAGGACTGTCTCTGTCCTTGGCCACTTCCTCCCTCCCTCTCTCTCTCTCTCTCTCTCTCTCTCTCTCTTCTTCCTGCTTCCCTGAGCAGCTTTCCTTTGCCATGCCCTGTCCTCATGAAGTTTCCACCTTGGAACCTGTTGAGCATGAACTGAACCTCCACATCTGTGAGCTCAAATAAACCTTTCCTCCTCTAAGTTGTTCTCGTCAGGTATTTTGGTCACAGTGGTGAAAAAACTGACTAACACAGTTGACAATATGAACAAAAAATGCAAAGTGGTATTCAATCTGGCATTTTTTATATCAAGGATTAATTTAATTTTCAAAACAAATACAAGCTACCAATTCACTCTTCTCAACTTGACAACTGGTACAACTGTTGGGTAAAAACATACATCTTTACAACGTGGTGGTCCCAAGTTAAAAAAAAACACAACAAAACCCATTTCACAGATAGGAAAGGAATTATATGAAAACAGCAAAAAATACACTAACAAGCAAAAATATATGAGAAAGGAGGTTCATGTAGTTTTGACTTAACTGAAGAAACCGAGAGGAGACTGGTTTTTATAGGAAAATGTGCATTCTGCAAAGTCAGATTTGACGATTTTAGAGTAGGAATCTATATGACTTAAATCTCCCCTGATTCCTGAATAAAAATTACATCTTACAGTATTTATACTTCATGGCTCATACATCCACATCACCTGGCTCTATTCCTTACAGTCTAGCCTTTACTTAAATGAGTCTGAAAAACTTGGGGATATAGCTTAAGAAGAAAAATAACCACACATAATATTGCCCTTTCTATAGCTACTTTAGACCTGGGTTGGTTACTACAAAATTCCTGAAGAAAATTTAAATGTAAGTCCTGGCTTTGTTGAACCAAGTACCCCAGTTAATATTTAGAAAACACCCACTATTTGGGCTAATAGCATTGGTGGTGGTACCTATAATAGAGGGATCACTGAATAAAGTCTGTGTGTCTCAAAACCAGTGTTAAATCAATCTCAGGGTTGAGAGGGAAAAAAGGGGAGTCTAAAATCACAAGTGCAGATATATTTAGGATCCCTGTCCTTCTGGATCCACGCTTCCTTCAGGATCTTCATCATTATAAATGTTCTCTGCCATCTGCCACAGTTGCATGATATTGTCTTCTCATACAGAACAAATCTCCTGGAATCATATAGAACAAATCCCAAGGTTCATTGGGATTCCAGGAGAAATTGGATACCTTGGCAGTGTGACCCCCATGAATAAACAACAATTTTGGTGGGCCATCTTCTGCATCCTCTGGGGATTGTTCCTCCCCAATTTTACTTAAATCCCAGACACTCAGTCTACGATCAGTACCACTGGAAGCCAAAATAGCCTTATTGTGAGGCGACCACTGAACCTGGAGTATGTCATCCTTATGTGATTCAGAGGAATGCAAGTCAAGTTTCAGATTTCTCAGATCCCGTAAGGCAACAGTCTTGTCAGCTGATCCTGTAGCAAGAATGAATTCCTATAAGGCTCTAAAGAGAGGCAGTTCCCTTCAGCAGTGTGAGCATCACCGGAATGGCTTGGTTTGGAAGTATTGTTTGAACGAGTATCCCAAATCATAAGTTTCTGATCATCAGCAACTGACCCAAACAAAGACTCATGGAGCAGTTGCCAGGAAACATCTACTGCTGCTGTGTGTCCTGTAAAGATGGTCTTCGCATCGACCACTTTTCCTTCTTTTGGAACAGCACTGAAGTCCCCTAGGCAGATGGTATGGTCATCTGAAGTGCTAAATAAGTGTCCACTGAGATTTGGGTTCCAAGAAAGCCCATAGCCTTCCTTCTGATGTCCACAGAGATGCAAATCTGGGCTGCACTCTCCAGAAGGGTCTGGTTTGGAAGGAGGTTTCATGAAGTCAAAAACAGGAGTGTCACTCGATGGAGTCTTAGTTGCAAGGATGCGAGGCTTCTGGGGCATAAAACGGGCCGGCTTACTTCTCCTTCATGGTGGATCTTGATTTCTATTTCAACTTTTCCACTAACCAAGCCAAAGCCTCCAAGTTCTCCTTTCTCACCGTCGTTGAGGGATGCACCAAATTGAGCAGCATCATTAGGGAGCTGCAGGCTGGCGATCACGAGGTGGTTCTGTTCATCTGATGTGTGCGTCCCCAGGACAAGTCGAGGAATGCTGAAATCTTTCCCTTTGGGTCTGGTTACATCTGGGAACCACTGTGCAGTTAGGCTGGGTCATTCCAGAGTATGGGGCATCACCAAATCGTACAGAAAAGGGGGGGTGTTCTTGATCTCCTTGATCACATGTTCTTCCAACTGCATTGTCAAAGGCTCCTGTTTTGTCGGCCACGGCGGCAGGCCAGCCTGGGGTCCCAGGGTCGTGTGTTGTGGGAGAGGCGGGGAGGCTGTGGGTGGCAATTTTTTTTTAAATCTAAGAACTATCTGGTGAGTTGAAGCAGAGCATCAGTATCTCATGTTCATTTCAGCTTTTCTTCTGGGAAATTCAACCCATTTCCCATAGGAAGAAGGAACTAGCGGCTATCTTCTACCTGCATCTATGTCACATTGAGTTTAATAAAACATTGCTCTATAAGAGTCCTCATTGAAGGCATTGAATATATATAAGATGGGCTTCAGTTTGTACTGCAGCTGAGTCCTGAGGCTGCATAAAAATGAAACTTTTATACATTTAGTGCCTTTCCCCCATTAATTTACATTATAATTTCAGATGCTTCGGTTTCCCTTTTTAAAGCCTTTCAGTAAATGGTGAAAAGAGCCAATAACACTTTAGCTACAAAAATCTCTTGATTTGGCTAACGATCCATGAGAAACCTTTTAATTGCTTTAGGTTCATTTTTCCTGAAACCCTCCCCTAAAATATGTATTTATAGCTCCAACTCTCCAAGAGCCACCCATCAAGCCATTCATCATTGATTTCACGTACAAACGATGACCCATCTAATTACTGTCACACAGTCTTGCTATTGGCCAGCCAGGGATATTTGGGGAGCAGACTCTTGCACAATAAGGGGTGCATGACCAGGGGGTTGCAGACCTGGAATTGTGAATCCAGGCGAGGGTGGATGTCAGGAGTGGAGATGTTCAGGGCCAGCCTGGGGAAAGAGGCCGAGGCCCCTTGATACCTGTGGCCAGGGTGTCTGAACACCTCAAGTAACTAAAATAATGGTATTAATAATAAAACATGTGAGTGCCCACCACATCTCAGATGTGAATTTAAGTGTTCAACTATTGTCTTAGGTTGTGCCCAACAAGAAGTACCCTTCAGGAGGAAGAGTCTTGTGAAAGTAATTTATTAGGATGCTTCACATGAAAGTAATTTATTAGGAAGCCAGCCCAGGAAATGCCCAGAGGAGAGTGAGAAAATGAGATGTGGAAGGGAAGGAGGCCCGACAAGAAAGCAGGATCAAACTGGGGTGTTTATATTCCTGACCCCCAATTTTATGTCCTCATTGTCTATCTCCCCAAGGGGGCTGTGATGGTCAGTTTTATGTGCCAACTTGACTTGGGCTACAGGGTGCCCAGATATTTGGTCTAACATTTTTTTTTTAGTGTTTCTATGCAGATGTTTTGGATAAGATTAACATTTAAATTAATAGACTTAAATAAAGCCAGGCCTGGTGACACACGCTTGTAATTCCAGTACTTGGGAGGCTGAGACAGGAGGATTGCAGGTTCACAGCCAGTCTAAGCAACTTAGTGAGGCCCTCTGCGACTTAGTAAGACCCTGTTTCAAAATAAAAATAGGAATGGTGTGTAGCTCAAAGGTAGGGAGGTTCCAGGAGCCTGGGGCAGCCCTGCAACAAAGAGAAGCAGGTCCTGGCTGTGTCCCCACAGCGAAGAACAGCGGGCAGAAAGGAGAGGCATTGGGGAATGCGCGGGGGCACAGGTCTGCGACACAGATAGTAACTCATTTACCTTATTCCATATTTAGGACGTAGGTACCACAACTATCCCCACATCACTGATGAGGAAACGGAACCACACAGAGAGTAATGAGTGATGTTAACTCAGCTCTTGACCATCGCATTGGAAAGAAGACGGGAACTCTGCTAAGCTATTGGTAAGGGGACTGAGGGTCAGTCATCAACACCCCACGAAGCTGAGTTAATTCAAGGGCGGGCCGAGGTAGAACGAGAGTCATGAAAGGGTAGCTGAGAGTGGGGGAGCAGAGGAGACAGGCTTGGAAAGAAGAGGGTGTGTGTGGAACCCTCTGTCGCGCCGATCAGGCCATTCTCCAGTGTAGACTGCAGAAGGACTGCGGTAGGGACGATCTTTGCGGATGGTCGTTTTCCTGGTGGTCCTCAAACACTGCCCACTGAGCCCGGAATGAACCCAAGGCCCACCGAGGATGCTTAGCGCTCGGCTGGAGAAGTGCCAGGCGCGGCCGCTAGAGGGCGCGCCAACCTCGGGTACCAACGGGATCGCGAAATAGGACAGAGCCCTGCGACCCCACAGCTCCAGGCGTCTCCGGGAAGGGCTTTTCCTCAGTCAGCCGGCTCGGCTTCTCTCTAGAGCCCCTTCCCCCAGAAACTGAGCAGCCCCCACCCCATCCTTTGCAGACTCCATTCCGAAGCGGCCGGTAGTGGTGATATTTAGATCGTTTAAATCTTTCAGGAGGAACCTTTCCCGCCCCCACTCCAAGTCTTCCTTAAAGTATGTAAATTAAATCTGGACAAGTGAACAAAATTTGAAAGCAGCCTCTTACATTTAAGCCCGGGCCTTGCTTCTGTCGGCTTTGGATTGAGTGCTTTTAGGTAGGGCAGAGTGTCCTCAAGACATAAAGTAGAAGACACACATACACTACTGGCCGGCTTTGCCGCTCACCTTGTCCCCATGACAGGTGGTTCCCTCTGCAAGGAATATAGCTCCCGCTCCCCAACTACCTAAGGCAAGCCCCTCCTGAGGGCCACCTCCTCCAGGAAGCCCCTGCCTGCAGGAGGATCCTCTGCCGCAGTCCTGGTCTCACTGACCTGCCTATTGGGGCGACACCCTGGAAATAAACCTGCCCTGGGGTGGCCAGGATGGTTAATTTTATGTGCCAACTTGACTTGGGCCACAGGATGGCCACAGGGTGTCTGTGCCACAGACCCTGAGCCCGTGCACATTCACCGGTCATCAGGCGGGAGTGTCTGCGATGTGTGATAGGGAGAGGGCTTTGAAACAGCGCATAGGTGGTGCAGGGAAGGGAGAGGGGCACTGGAATGAGTGTTCACCCCAAAGAGAATGAGGTCATATGAATAAACGGAGGCCCCAAAGAGAATTGTCTTGGCTAGAATCACACAACAAATCAAGTATAATTCAGGTACAGTCACCCTGATTGGACTAAGCATCTAACAATCTCAGTCCTGGAGCAGTGCCACTTTGGACAACTGGTTTGTACCATGGTGGTCTCCATCACTACATGTATACAATGGTGAAGTCACATGGTGCGTGGTGTGATGGGGGGGCATCATCAGGGAGCATCGACCTGCCTCTGCCAGCACTCTGATCAGCCGGTCACTCTAAGGACCTCAAATTTCTCACACAGACGTAGGACAATAATTCCTACCACCAAGCAGCATTAGCATTTATCCCAAAAATGAAAGGATTGTTTACTGTCAAAAAACCGGTGGCGGTGGGGTTGGAAGTGTCAGATCGCACTAGGGATTCAGTAATTGGCCTTCCTGTACTCCACACAGATGCCAGCCTACAGTTCCAAATGGGGGGAGAACCATCACAAATGTCTAGTAAAATCAATTTATTAGACATCAATTTCTAATAAAAGAGGCTCAAGAAGTAAAAAAGAAATGTACATAACTAAAAAAATTTAAAAAGCTCAGCTACATCACCAATCATAGAAATGCAAATAAGAATGGAGACAATTTTGTCTATAAAATTCTCAAAGCTTTTTTAAATAATCAATTTTGTCGCTGGTGAAGGAGAAGTGAGAGGCACCTTCGCTCGCTGAGGTGGACATGGAATTGGGAAAATCTTCCCAGTTAGCAAATGGGAAATGTGTAGCAATACTATGGAAACAATCGTACTCCTTCATCTATTATTTTTTCACTTCCCAGAATTTATCCTAAAATCTTAAGTAAAAGTTTTCACAAAGAAAACATGTGGTGGCACATGCCTCGAATCCCAGTACTTAAGAGGCTGAGATAAGAGGATTGCAAGTTCAAGAACAGCCTCAGCAATTTAGCAAGACTCTCAGCAACCTAGTGAGACCCTGTTTCAAAACAAAAAATAGAGCCAGGCGTGGTGGCACACGCTTGTAATCCCAGTACTTTGGGAGGCAGAGACCGGAGGATCCGGGTTCGTGGCCAGCCTCAGCTCTCTCTCTCTCTCTCTCTCTCTCTCGCTCTCTCTACCTAGTGAGGCCCTCCGCAACTTTGTGAGACCCGGTTTCAAAATAAAGTATAAAAAAATAGGACCGTAGGTGTAGCGTGGAGGTAGAACGCCCCTGGGTTCAATCCCCGGTATCGCAAAAAAAAAAA
>PVJS01030723.1:0-23895 GCA_004027185.1 Glis glis | reverse complement strand
AAAAAAAAAAAAAAAAAAAAAAAAGGAGGATTGAAGGGAACAGGTCAAATAATGTTATAGCAGTATATGAAGGTATTACTTCGCTACCAAACTCACTAACATATATGGTGATGGGGGCAGGTGGGATGTGGAAGGTATTACATCAAATGTTATGTGCATGTATGGTTGTATCACTTTGAATCTCATTATGATGTATAATTATAATGCACTAATGAAAGTTTAAAATAAATGAAAACAAAGATTAGTAGAAGACAACTGAAACCTAGCACAGTCAGACACTAAAGATGCATACATGTTTTCTATGTAAAAAAAATTATTTTCTTCTTCACCATAACATTATTAGGGTTTCCTGACTACGGCAACTAGAGCAATAGGCAGCACCGCTGCTCTAGTGGCCCAGCACTGGGGCAGCAATGGTGGCAGGATACTGTCTCTTGAGATTCAGTGGCAAAGTCCTGACTGTGTTTTATCTCACTAAGAAGGAATGAATATATTTTTTTTATTTGATTGATGAGGAAAAGGCACATGTAAAATTGGAAGATTTTCTAATTGTTTGTGTGAAAAACTGTGAATCTTCAGTTCATTTTCTTTTTACTTTCTTTTTTACTCACCTCCATTAAAGGGTTTCTTTTTCTTCACCTTGTGTGAATCGTGAAGAAATGCAGTTACAGGATATTAAGCCAAAAATATACAAATATAGGGTAGAATGAGCTGTTTATACTCTTTTTATGCCACCTGGAAAAGTAAATTGTAATCAGACACACAGGAAATTTACTGAGGGAGCAGTTTATAGTGTTAGAATCTAAACTAGAATGAGATTTCTTCTGCTAAAAGTCTTAAGTCATCCCTATTTCCTCTTCTTCAAGTTAATCCCATTTTCCTCCCATCTTTTGATATATAAACTATATCCATTTAGGTTTTTTTATTTTTGTGGAGCTGAATATTTATACAGTTTTGGTTCTTAATTCAAAACTATCAGCTCTAAACAATGATTAGAAGAATGATAACTAGAAAATCCTTTAAAATATTTAATGCTTCATATTAATTTAAGGTAGTATAAAATAGAAACACTATAATTAACAAATCATATCTAGATATTTAAGGATATTATTTATAATTAATCTAAGAAAAACAAAATGATTCATTTAAAATAAATAAAATTATTAAATGCTATCTCAGTATAACAAAATACATAATTATTAAAATGATTACATTTGGAACACTAATAAAATGCTAAGAAAATGAGCCAAATATTATACTAATGTAGAACATGGTTATTTACATGTGTTTATATATGTGTGTATGTACAGAGAGAATCAAACCTATGTAGAAAAAAATTTATTGCTACATTTGGTTTGAATTATAAATCATTTCTATTTTCTTATTAATCATTTCTATGAACAAAAACATTTCCACATGTTAAATCAAGAGCAATTTCTGATATTGTTATATCATAATGTATAAAAGGCCTTAAATTTTCTGCTTGTGTACATGAATATGCAGATAGAGAGGTAAATGACTTAATGTACATACGTGCATACATGCATATACACGAGCAGAACCATGAGGCCTCTGGATTAGAGGCCTTATTTATTCACAGAAAAAAAAAAAAGGCAAGATAACATTCTAGCACCAGTTCCTATGTTAGAATCAATAGGGACTAGTTGATTTAGACAGAAAGACAGACTGAAAAGAGATTAATTATTAGGTAATGAATCTTTTTATTATGTAGGATAAGAATTCCTACAGTCTGCAAAGTGGATACCCAGGAAATCTGGCGCTGTAATTCCATTCTGAGTCCAGGGCCTCAGAACCAGGGGAGGCAACGGTATAAATCTTAGTTCCAGGGCAGGAGAAGGAAGGCAGGAAGCAATGGGAGTGAATTCTTTCTTCATCTGCCACTTGTTTCTTTCTACTCAGGCCCTCAGTGGATAGAGTCATGCCCATCCACATTGGAGAAGACAATTTATTTTACTGAGTCCACCAGTTCAAATACTATTTGTATACAAAACTCTTGAAGACATATCCAGAAGTAATGTTTAATATGGACACCGCATGGCCAGAAAATTTGGCACATAAGATTAATGATTGCAGATACTGTGGATTTCATGGAATTAGTTCATTATCCTTAAGTTAACAAATTAGAGGTAAGCAGTTATCCACCAGGCGTGGTGGCGCACGTTTGTAATCCCAGTACTTGGGAGGCGGAGACCAGAGGATCCGAGTTCGCAGCCAGCCTCAGCTACTTAGTGAGGCCCTCCGCAACTTCGTGAGACATGGTTTCAAAATAAAGTATAAAAAATAGGGCTGGGGATGTAGCTCGGAGGTAGAATGCCCCTGGGTTCAATCCCCAGTATCACACACACAAAAAAAGGTAAGCAGTTATCCATAAAATACATAATTGTTCTTTTAATTTTCATGGTATTGTAGCAATGGTGCCAATGTCATTTCTGATATTAGTAAATTTCTAATCATTTTTTTCTTGGTTAGCCTGGATAAAGATTTTGTTGGCATTTTCAAAGAACCAGCTTTTTGTTGCATTAAATTGTTTATTACATTTCTATGTTCGATTTCCCTTTCCCCTTTTTTATTTACTTTAGGCTGAATATTGTTGTTTTTCTAGATTCCCAGGTCAAAGCTTAAAGCATTTATTCTAGAAGTTTCTTTTCTTTTACTATGTTGTTTATTGTTTTTGAAATACCCCCAAATTTCAATAAGTTATATTTTCATTTAGTTTGAAATATTTATTAACATATCTTGAGACACTGTGTTTGATTTAGTAGTTATTTAGCCGTGTTTTGTTTTCTACAGTAAATATTTTAGGATTTTCTAGCTATCTTTCTGCTATTGACTTCTTGCTTTATTCCCCTATTATTTTGGAGCATACTGCGTATGACTCTTACTCTTTTAAATTTGTGATTGTGTGCTTTATGATCTACCATGCATTCTATCTTGGTGCATCTCACGTGAGCTGGAGGAGAATGTTTATTCTTCCTCTTTTGGATGCAGTATTCTATAAATGCCATAGATCAAATTGTGTGATAGTCCTGTAAGGAAAACCAATTCCCTTACTAATTTTCTGTCTGCTTATCCATCAGTTACTAACAGAAGGGTGTTTGCATCTCCAACTATAATATTAGATTTCTCTATTTTTTTCTTGTAGTTCCATCAGGTTTTGGTCATGTTTTGTGATAAATGCATGGTCAGATAGAAGAATTAACACATTCTGCATTACATAATGTCTCCTCTTTCTAAGTTTAAATGTTTGGAATTATTTTCTATGTGACACTCTCCCTCCTTACTCAAATTGTTCCTCTTTGTGTCCGGGGGGTTACTGAGGATTTATCCCAAGGACATCTACCTCCAAGCTACATCCCCAGATAATTTTACTTATTTATTGATTTTGATATAGAGTCTTCCAAGTTGCTGAGGCTGGCCTCGAACCTGTGATCTTCCTGTGTCAGCCTCCCAAGGACTGGTATGACAGGCGTGCACCACGGTGCCTTGCACATATTGCCCCTATTTATTGCTCATAATTTTACTTCTTTTCAGGTCTGATCTACTTGGAATTAGAATAGTCACTCCAGGTATCTTTACTAGTGTTATTATGGTAAATATTCATCCATACCTTCAACTTACTTGTGTATTTATTTTTAGTGTGGGTTTTTTGTAGACAACATATAGATGATTCTTGTTTGTCTTATTTACAGTATTTTCTCTTAATTGGTATATTCAGATCATTCACAAAGTGATTATTGATTGATAGATATAGATTAATGTCTACTATATTTTCAATAGCCTTCTATAAATTGCTATTGGTTTTTCCCCATATTTTTCTGCCTTGTTCAGTTTTACTTGAGTTATTGTCATTGTTCCTTTTATTTAGAATATCAATTACATGCTCTTCATGATAAATCATAGCCCTGATATTTACAATATACTTTTAAAACTAATCTAAGTCCACTGTTACATACACTGTGCCACTCCACATCTAGCTCGGAGTATTCACAATTCCTTTTCCCTGTCCCCTTTGATATTGCTGTTATTCATTTTCCTAACAATACACTGTTATGCAATACATTGCTGCTCAAATAGTTGTTTTTTAAATCACTTTGTTAAAACATCCAACTCAGTTATTTGTTAAATCAATTAAAAATAAAAACAATTTTTATTTTACTTTTTTTTCTTGAGTTTTCCTTTCTTAAATTAAGTCAAAATTAAAAAAAGTAATAGTTAAGCCGGGCTTGGTGGCTCACGCTTGTAATCCCAGTACTTGGGAGGCTGAGACAGAAGGATCGCAGGTTTATGGCCAGCTTCAGCTACTTAGTGAGGCCTTCTGCAACTTAGTGAGACCCTGTTTCAAAATAAAGAATACAACATAGGGCTGGGGGTGTAGCTCAGAGGTAGAATGCCCCTGGGTTCCATCCCCAGTACTGCAAAAAAAAAAAAAAAGTTGCTTTTCTCCCTGAAAAGCTTCCTTTAACATTTACTGTTAAATGTTCTTCTGGCAATACAATCTCCTAATTTATGGTTGTCTGAAAGCATCCTCATTAATCTTTCACTTCTATAGGATAATTTCATTGACAATAGAATTGCAGTGATTTGATTCTTTTAACATTTTAAATATTTCAATAAAATTTCTTTTTTCTTATATTGTTTATAACAAATCTGTTATAATTTTAGTGCTTGTTCTTCAATAGGCAAGGTGTGTATTCCTCTAACCTGCTTCAAAAATTTTTGTTTTTTGTTTTATCCACTATGAACATATGTTTAAGTGTGGCTGTGTGCGCATGCACGTGCATGTATTTATCCTGCTAGGTGTGGTTAAGCTTCCCAGATATGTGGTGTCATGGTTTGGATTTGAAATATGTTTCCAAAACTCATGTGTTCAAAACTTGATCCCCAATACTGTAAAGTCCAGGGTGGGACTTTTGTAAATGATTGGATTGTGAGGACTCTAAAGTAGTTTAATGGTGAATTAATAGTTTTAATGGGCTGCTGGTTAAAAACTATAAACAAGGAGTCATGATTGGAGGAAGTAAGTCACTGGGGACATAATCTTATGGACCATTAAAAGTTGCTGGCTCCTCTCCCTCTCTGTTTTCTGGCTGTCATGAGTTGAACAGCTTCCCTCCACCACATCCTTCCACCACGAGATTCTCTCATCTCAGGCCCAAACCAATGGAGCTGTTGATCATAGACTGAATCCTCGGAAATTATAAAGTAAAATAAATATATTCTCCTAAAAGTTGTTACTGTCAGGTATTTTGATAACAGTGACAAAAAGCTGACTAACAAAAGTGTTTTTTTGTTGAAAGCTACACATATCTGGGAAGTAGGGGATTCAATAGTGAAGTAAATAGTCCAGTAGTTTAAGAATTTGATTGAAGAGAACAATTTAATTGAAAAAGATAATGTAGCTGGGGTTGGACTATTTTTAAAAGTTACTGACAGCTTTATACATCAAAAGTTTCAAATTCTTTGATGTTTTTATCTGCTTTTTTAATGTTTGGGATACACATATCTCATGTACCATATAATATTTCAGTCAATAATGGACCACATATACAATGGTAATCCTATGAGATTATATTAGCTGGTGATGTTGCCACCTTAAGTAGGCTGTTTTATCTCCACACAAAGATGTAATTGCCAAATGACAAATTTCTCAGACTATATCTGAATCTTTAAGCAACACATTACAATCCTTTATTCCTCCTTATAGAGTGTATATTGAGGTGAACCTCTTATACAAACCCACAATAATTCCATTAGAGTGCAGTTTGTGTCTTAGTAAAGTTGCAGGGAATGGTAGTATTCTGTAATCTAGTTGAGATCCATTTTTTTAATGGGCCTGTGTTTCAGTGCTATGAACAAAAAGCTATTCAGCTTTTTCTTGTGATTTACACAATCTTTACAAACTGGAGCTAAAATTGGAATGGGCATATTAATCCTTTAATCTTAATTCATCATGAAAAAATGTTTATTGTTGCTACTTTTCTATTTATGACTTCCAGATTTTCTACTTAAGCAGTCATATTAAACTATTTTTCATATTCTCTCAGAAAGTTCTATTTCACTCCATTCATTCATTATTATTTATAAGTGTTATAAAATATCACTTCTTGTATATGATATATATGCATATGTACATATATACGTATACATATATACACATACATACATACATATATATTCTATTAATACATACAAATCCTAAATCATAGCACACCTTTCAAAACACTTTTGCTTTCTATTCTGATACTGATGCTGTGCAAATTGGTTTCCATCTATAACCTGGTTTTATGGAATAAGGATTATCTGTACTCTGTATGGCCAAAAAGAATCATTTTTTTGTGTGTGGGTGGTTTTATTTATATTTATTTATTTATGTTTTATTTATATATTTATTTATTTATTTATTTTTGTGTGTGGTACTGGGGATTTAGCCCAAGGATACTCTACCTCCAAGCTATATCCTCAGTCCTACTTTATATTTTATTTTGAAACATTTTCTCACTAAGTTGCAGAAGGCCTCACTAAATTGTTGAGGTTGCCCATGAACCTGGGATCCTCCTGTCTCAGCCTCCCAAGTACAGAGATTACAGGTGTGGACCAACTTACCCGACTCCAAAAATAATCTTAGAAGATAATCTACAAGCAAATTTTTTTAACCAGTGGTTCTCAAACTCTTAACATGTAAGAATCACTCTGAGAAATTCTAAAATACACTAATACCTGGCCCAGTTTAGAGAGTAACTGATCTCATTACCATTTTATAAAGAAAACGGTCAGAAGCAGGTTTTTCTTTAAACTTTTTTGGTAATTAAAATATGAAACAGGAGTTACAAACCAGTGCTATATTGAAATAATGAACCCCTTAAATTTAAAAAATATATACTTCAAAAGACATCATTCATGCTAGGAGTGGTGGCACATTCCAGTAATTCCAGCTACTGGGGAGGTTGAAGCAGAAAGATCACATGTTCAAGACCAGCCTGGGCAACTTAAGGAGACCCTGACTCAAAATAAAATTTAAAATCCTAGGTGGTGCAGTCCAGTGGTAGAGCACTTACCTAGTATACGTGAGGCCCCGTGTTCAATCCTCAGTACCATAAATGAATGAATAAAAAGACCCCATTAAAAGCATGAAAATATATCAGATATATTTGCAAATTATATGACTGATAAGGGACTTGCATCTAGAATAAGGAAGGAACCACACAACTTAACAATATAATCAATGCAACTAAAATTTGACCAAATTATTTGAACAAATGACTAAAATTTAACCAAATTATTTGAACAAATGTTCAACCTTACTTGCTACTAGGTAAATACAATTAAACTATAAGAGGTAAAAACCTCTTACTTACCAGAATGGCTATAATGAAAAGGATAGATAATAATAAAATGTTGGCGAGGTTAGGGAGAAAATAGAAACCCCAAACATTGCTGTTTGAGATGCAAAATGGTTCAGTTGCTTTGAAGCATAGCTTGTCAATTTCTAAAAATGTTAAACACACATTTTATATATGACCCAGCAATTCCACTTCTAGGTATCTATCCAAGCAAAACGACAGCATGTATCCACACAAATACTTAGATGTAAGTATTTGGAGAAGTTTTATTCAAATATCTGGGATGAAGGAAAGTGTTCAAATGATGATATGCATGTATATGAATTTATCAATTATAATCTCAATAATATGTATGGTGAGGGGGAGGGAGCAGGGTGGGATGTGGAGGGAAGCACACCAAGTGCTGTGTGCATGTGGATTTCTAACACTCTGAATCTCATTATGATGTGAAATTGCAGTGCACCAATAAAAGTATCTTGAAAACAAATAGTCAAAAAATTAGGAATAAAGGCCGGGCGTGGTGGCGCACGCTTATAATCCCAGTACTTTGGGAGGCGGAGACCGGAGGATCCTGGTTCGCGGCCAGCCTCAGCTCTGTCTCTCTCTCTCTCTTTCCCTGTCTCTCTCTCTCTCTACCTAGTGAGGCCCTCCGCAACTTCACGAGACCCGGTTTCAAATTAAAGTATAAAAAAATAGGGCCGGGGGTGTAGCGCGGAGGTAGAACGCCCCTGGGTTCAATCCCCGGTACCATAAAAAAAAATTAGGAATAATCTAAATGTCCACCAACTGGAGAATAGATAAACATAACCTGGTTTATTCCTACAATGAAAGAATAGTGAGCGACAAAAGAACAAAGTACTAACACATGATACATCATGGACTGATCTGAAAAGATTAGGAATTGAATGCAGGCAGATACCAGATGCCACATAGTATATGATTTTATCTATATGAAATTTCCAGAAAAGGCAAATCTAGAGGCAGAAAGTAGATTCGGATTGTCTGGGCCTTGAATGTGAAAGGCAGTGACTGCAAGTGGCAGAAGAGTTCATTTCAGGATAATGGAATGCTCCAAGAATAGATAGCATTGATGATTGTTGGTCTAGAAATTTACAAGAAATTATTGAATTTTACACTTCAAATGAACCAAGTTTAACATACATAAGTTATGTCTCAATAAAGTTGTTATGAACATGGATATGGAATGTGACAAGAGTCTAATGCTGAAAATTCACATAGAGTACAATAATAATAACCCACACACCTGGCAGCAACATAGAATCACTACTATTCCACATAAAATCACTACTACAACAAAATATAACTTACTGTTATTTTTCATAATTAGAGATAAAATATATAAGAAACTAACAACTTGGGTCCCCTAATGCATGGCAAATATTTAGTAGAGATTGATTTTGGAGGTACACGGAGCTTCACTGAACATAATATCTGATATTATGTGACTAGTATGTGACTTCAGTATAATTCCATTTTCTACAAACCGGGGATAAGGACGTAATCCCATTTATCACTTATCATCAGAATATAAAATATTGACATAAAGGTTATTTAATACAGATACTAGATTATAATAGGAAACCCATGTTAGCATTTACATTTTCCTCCTAATAAGTAGTTTTGTGAACAAGTTCCTAGCAGATTTTCTTAGTTTTCTAAGACTCATACAATAAATTGTCAAAAACAACAGAAATTTATTCTATGAGAGTTCTGGAGAGTAGAAATCCTAAATTAAGGAGTTGGTAGGGCTATGCTCTCTTTGAAGTCTCTGGGATCGGACTTTCCCTGCCTCTCGTAAGCATCTGGTGGTCTAGCAATCTTTTGTGTTCCTCAGCTGACAGTCATTACTGTTTGCTGGTAAATAGGTTGACTATAAATACATATATAAGAGAAAGAATAATTAATTTCACAGACAGGAATCAATCATGATTCATGTTTGATGTTTAGAGGTTCAATGCAACAGCCATCAGGTTTGTAACGTAGCTTTTTAAAAATACAGTTTGATTGGTGCATTGTAGTTATACATCGTAATGAGGTTCAGACTGATAGAACTATATATGCACACAGCACCTGATTTGTTTTCCTCCGGATCCCACCCTACTCCCTCTCCTTCCCATACATGTCATTTGAGATTAGTCTTGACAATTTTGTATATGTACATAGCATTAGTCGAATTGACTAATGTAAATTAGAGTCATTGGATAATTTTATTAAAGATTAATCAGAGAGAAATATATCCTATTTTAAATTTCTTTTCAACATATAAAGCATATTATTTGATTGGATATATACGCATTGCAACAGAGGTGGCACACAGAGTTTTACACACTTTCCAATATAAACATATTAAGATCCATTTATGGAGATAAGTTGGTTTGCAAACAAACTGAGGTAGTGAAAGATGGATGATGATAATTCCCCAAGTACATTAAAAATCAGAAAGCTAAAAAAATCAGAACTACAATATTAAAACAATCACTCCTTGACTTATAAGTTTTAAAATGTCAACATATTTCCTTATTTGAAAAAAAGCAACTTAAATATATTAATTTAATTTTTCATTCCTCAAAGGACAGCCCTTGTAGTGCAATGCCTCAATTCTATATCTACTCTGGTGTCATTAAAATTTGACACCTGACAAACTTTGGAAGGGTTCAAACTTGCTTAGCATTTATCAGCTAAAATATATACCTCCATTTTTGAAATAGCTGCTTTAAATCTAGTAGAAAATAAGCCTTATCTTCTGTAACTGTTTTGATTCTCAATATTGCTGTCCTCTGGTTTAGTGGTACTTGTCAAATTATAAACCAATACCTTTTTGTAGTGAAGCACATCAGGGACAGAGGCTTGGGACAAGTCACCGGGGGCCTCAGAACTCCAATTGAACAGACTTTCTCATCACAGAGGTAGACAGACTGTGCACAGGCCTGCCTGCGCAGACACACACAGCTGAAATTGCAGTTGTTAAAGCTGGGGCCATTTCAAAGCAACAGCTCTATTTTACCAGAGATACAGAGAACTTTTAGTTATGGCTTCAATGGATTGCACCAAATTATTTCTAATATATCTTTTATATATAATCCAGAATGTTATTGATTCAGTAACCTTTCTGGTAGAATTAATGGTCTGAAGTCAAAATTGACAGCTTATATTCAAAGAATATTTGGTTTTGATGGATTTCTATATAACATAATAGATATTCTGTGTCAGTTTATACAACTCAGATTTTTGGGGACCTAATGGAACTCTACACAAATCTCTTTGGGCAGAAGGATGTTTGTCTTATTATTGGTAAATCATATTAGGTATTTTTAATTTAACAAAAGCCATTTTATGTACCAATATTAAAAATAAAGACAAACCAGACAAATGAAGCAGAATAGGATACCAAGACAGAACCTTATGTACATAGCTGTCTGATTTGTGACAAAAGTAGTACTGGAGATAGCTTAGTCAGTAAATATTTCTGGTTAATATGAATGTTTATGTAAGAAAATAAAAAATAACTCCTGTATGGTGGCCCACACCTGTAATTGCAGTACTTGGGAGGCTGAGACAGGAGGAGTGCAGGTTTGAGGCCAGCCTCAGCAACCTAGTGAGGCCCTCAGCAACTTAGTGAGACCCTGTTTTAAAATAACAAATAGAATAGAGCTGAGAACGTAACTCAAAGGTAGAAAGTCCCTGGGTTCAATCCCTAGTACCAAAAAAAAAAAAAAAAGTAAAATGAGCCTCTCCTACCTCATTACTACTGCAGCACAGTTAGTATTTTGATAATATCTTCTCTAGTTGAACATAAGTATAACTCTTAAGCAGCACTTTAATTCCTAGATATACATCCAAAACAAATACATGAACATATGCAGTGAAACACATCAGAATAGTCATAGCTGCATTATTAATAATCCTATAATGAAAACAACTCAAATGCTCATTGTGTTGTAAAGAATAACCATGCTACTTAAAATGCTTTATTTTTTGTTTTTTTGGATGATCTGTAGATGCAAACATGTCATAATACTATGGAGAGGCAGATGAAAGTGAAAGAGACTTACACTAAAGTTCCTAGTCATGGCAGGTCAGAGAGAACTACATTCCATAAGCTGCAAGGGAATGCAGTGGGAAGTTACTTTATTGCAGGTCAGGAGGGACTTGGTTAGCAAACACAGGGGATTGTACTAGTGCATCTGAATGTCAGTAGGTCACAGTCAAGGGAGGGCAAGGCAGGGAACTTGTGACAGAGACCATCCTTACAGCACCTCTGTGCCCTTCTGCACAAGATACATATAGTCTATGGCTGGAGATATGTAGTTTAAAACTTAGAATATAATATACTTATAAATGCTAAATATATAAATTAATGAATTTGGAATTACCTAAACAATGAAAATAAGTAAATAGTTGCACCTAAAGTACAAATTAGCACACACAAACAAGATATAAAAGAATGCAAAAAATGGGCAATGGATCTGAATAGACACTTCTCAAAAGAAGAAATACAAATGGCCAATAAACATGTGAAAAAATGTTCAAGATCATCAGCCATCAGGGAAATGCAAATCAAAAGTACACTGAGATTCCATCTAATTCCAGTTAGAATGGCAATCATGAAGAATACAAACAATAATAAATATTGGTGAGGATGTGGAGAAATATGAACCCTTACACACTTAGTGGGATTGCAAATTAGTACAGCCTCTATGGAGACCAACGTGGAGGTTCCTTAAAAAACTGGGAATGTAGCCGCCATATGACACAGCCATACCACTCTTGGGCATCTTCCCAAAGGAATTGGGATTAGATTACTATGGGTTACATGAATTTCCATGTTTATAGCAATAGCCAAACTATAAAACCAGCCTAGGTGTTTGTTAACAGATGAGTGGATTACAAAATTGTGGTATATAGACACAATGAAATTTTACTCAGCCATAGGAAAAGAATACAATTATATCATTTGAAGAAAAATAGATGGAACTCAAGAATATTATGCTAAGTGAGATTAGCC
Organism: Glis glis; assembly: GCA_004027185.1. Taxonomy (NCBI): domain Eukaryota; kingdom Metazoa; phylum Chordata; class Mammalia; order Rodentia; family Gliridae; genus Glis; species Glis glis. The sequence continues at coordinate 11,508 of PVJS01030723.1, read as the reverse complement.
AGTCACAGAAAGTGAAGGGTCATATATTTTCACTCATATGTGGACGCTAGAGAGAAAACAGGGAACAAAGAGGACTTTAGATAAATGAGGGGAGACTGTGGTAGAAAAGTGGAAGGGGATTTCGAGAAGGAGGTGAGGAGAAGAAAGGGGAAAACTGATGATAGGAACAATTAAAAAATAATTTGTTTATACATGAAGTTATATGTATCAATATAAATATTATCTATGGGGAGGGGAGCTGAGAAGGACCTGGAGGGAAACGCACAACAAATGCTGTGCACATTTCTGTTTCTATCACTCTGAACCTCACTATGATGTATAATTACAATGGACTAATTAAAAAAGTCAAAAGATTAAAAAAAGCCGGGAGTGGTGGCGCACGCTTGTAATCCCAGCACTTGGGAAGCGGAGACCGGAGGATCCGGGTTTACGGCCAGCTTCAGCTACTTAGTGAGGCCTTCCACGACTTCGTGAGACCAGGTTTCAAAATAAAGTATAAAAAATAGGGCCGGGGGTATAGCTCGGAGGTAAAATGCCCCTGGGTTCCATCCCCGGTACTGAAAAAAAAAAGATTAAAAAAAGACTGCAACCTGTGTGATTCTGTGTGTATGTGTGTATTTGTGTATATATATAATTTATAAGTATATATTTCAAAATATATATATTTCAAAATGAAACTTAAAAAAGATAGTAGTACCTTTGAGAAGAAGGTGAAGTCGTTTTTTTTTGGTACTGGAAATTGAACCAAGAGGGCAGCTGAACTCTGAGCTAAACCCCCCAGCTCATTTTATTTTGAAACAGAGTCTTGCTAAGTTGTTGAGGGTCTCTCTGTGTTGTTGAGGCTGGCCTTGAACCTGCAATCCTCCTATTTTAATCTTCCAAGTACTGGAATTACAGTCATATGCCCCCACACCCAGTTGTAAAGTAGTAATTGTGATAAAGTATAAGAGTGTTTCTAGAATGCAGGAAATATTCTAGGGTGTGGATCATATTTTACTTATTGACTTGGATGTGGTTCAACTTGTGATAATACAGTATATTATAAATTTGAGTGTGATATTTTATGTATTATGCCCTCAGTTAAAAATATTTTAAGCACATGTAATATTTTAATATTTTAACTGCATTAAAGAAAACAAAATGTTTAAATAGTTTATTAATATGGTAGAGTATTTTTGTCATACCTTGGTTTGCTCATTCTTAAGTGTAAAATATAATACTGTATTCATTTTCATATTATGAAAAGTTGTGTTATTACATGTCAATTTTCTTTTTCAGACAGTTTAAACTTAACAAAAATATAAACACCACCAGTTAAAATGCTTCTAAATATTCAGAAGGTTATATGATAAAATGAAGTAACTTTGATAAGTTTGAGTATGTACATCTTGTCCATTGAGGTGTTTCCCTCTTCAAGTCTTCCTCCCCCCTCTCATCTATCTCAGTTAGGTCCCCTTCTTTACTCCACTAAGGTTTCTCCTCCTTTGTCTGGAGTCTCTCATGTGTCTCAATTTCTCTCTAGCTTCTACAGGCAACAGAGAAACATTTCAAATTTATAAAAGTAAATAAACTTCAATAACTAAAATTTAAAAAATATGAAGTAACTTTACAATGGACCATAGTGGCAATGCATACACAGAAAACTCTTCATATATATCCAAGTAAAAAAACACATGGCATAAAATTGAACAAAAATATCTGAATATTTTATTTGAGTCAGAGCACTGTGAACATAACATCTGAAAGTTTTGCAGTCACTAACACTAAATCCACAAACTACAGATGTGTGTGGTACAATCTTACATAGAAATTGTTTGCAATTCAAATTGGCATAAATCTATTTAAATATTTTGAAACATGCATATAAATCTTAGAGATAAGTGGTCTTCATTTCTTGTTAGAACAATGTGTTTTCATTTAAAAATAATCAGAAAAAGATGTGAATTATTCATTAAAGCCACATCATTTACTCAGGATTTATCAACACAATGAAGTGTTTACTTTAGTCTTATAGAACCATACTGTTTTAAATCTAGAAGATATCTTAAATCTCATACAGTCCATGTCTCTCATTTAAAATATTTGCAAATGAAAAACGATTGAAGTTAGGGGGCACATGCAAGATAGCAAGCAACAACTTGTATTCTTATGCAAATATCACATTAATTATATTTCTATTTGTATAGAGTAATATTAATCAAATTATATCACACACATATACCCAAAATTTAGAAATTAATAGTAAATAAAACAAAGTCTAGTGAAATACATTTGAGAAATCTGCATTCTATAGCACTGCCCTAATGAATAGCAATGGGTATTAATAGTGTTTCATGGATCATAAGATAAACATTAATGGATAGTAAAGAATCACAAAAGTTGTGTGGTTAAAAATATATTAACTCAGATTTTTCCAAGGTTATTTAGCCATAGAGTACATTTAACTTTTCACCAAACCCTTGCCAGAAAGGTGGTGAGAATGAACAGTTGACTTTTGAATTGGTTGGGGCAGAGATCCAACAGAAGAAAACTTCTACCCATTTCCCAGAAGGCGTTCACTCACGTAGAGGGAAATGATCGTAGAGAATAAAGCATGCTGTTCCATAAAGATAGGGAGACAGCATTTGCCTCATTATCTGCTAAGTAAACTTTGAAAATGTATAAATCATAGAAAGTAAGGCGTTGGCTCATGTGATAATATGAAGGCTGAGAAGTCTCAATATCTACAGTTAATAATTTGGCAACCAAGAAGAGCTCATAGTATAATTTCTATTCCAAAAGGTGTCATGCTGAGGAACAAAAGAGCTGTTCAGCACAGCTGGCCCTTTAACTTAGCAATTTTGTTCTATTCAGGTCTTAAATGGAATGGCTGATAACAACTCATGTTAGGACAATCTACTTTACTCAGTCTAATGATTCAAATGTTAATGTCACCCAGAAAGAACTCATATGTACACCTACAATAACATTTGACCAAGTGTCTAAGCACTCCATGGCCCAGTGAAGTTAACGTATAAAGTTAACCAACATAAAATCTCCCTATATTTGTCATTATTTTTCCTAGAGATTATCATTATTTTTATTAGTTTTGTCCTGATTATTAAATATCTAATGCCAGATTTCTTTATTTCTGTAAAAGAAGAGAATTTCATGGAGAATTTATTTCATGAGATAAATATATGGTTATGTTTTATAAAATTAAAAGGGATAAACAAAAATATGCAACCATTCAATAATTACTGATTACCTATCCTAGGTATAGCCTCTCAATAACATAGCTAAATAAGAAAATTATTTCTAACCTCAAAGAAGTCAAATATGAAAAAGGATATTTGTAAGTAAAATGAATAATATTTGGAATATCATGGATTACAATGAAATAAATGCTGCAGGGGCATGTTAAAAGTAAGAGAACAACTTGCAGAATTAAAGTGTGAGACAGAAAACATTTACTGAAAAAAGTTTCTTTTTTTTATTTCCTTCCCCATTTTTTGAGTGTTAAAGTAAAAAACAAATCTGAGATGAGAGGATATATTGCATTTAGGTACTAAAAGTTTTTATGAATACAAAAAGACAGGAGATAACATACCTTGCTCAGGAAACTATAATTTTCTTTCTATATTTACATTTATGAAAGAAAAACTATTCCTTCATGTTATGTGCATATATTAATATACTACTATAAACTCACTATTATGTATAATTACAATGCACCAATAAAAATTATGTCATCACTGCATCAATTTTTTATTCTTTTGAAGAAACATAATTATAACAAGCTATGTCAGTACTATTCATGAAAATAAGAAAACAAAGAGTGAAATGGGGAAGTAGGAGGTAGCTGAAGAAAAACTTCACCTCGCTTCAGCTCTTAAAGACTTGATCTTTATTTCTGTCAGAAATAATAAAGATTTGCTGAATTAAGAAACATTTCTATTTGAGTGTGCAAATATTTTTTGGAAAAAATATAGCAAATTGATTGAGTTAGGATAATAGCACTAAATAAAATCTGCAGAGAACCCATTTCAAAAATAAAAATAACTGAAATCAAAGCATATATTCATTTATTCTGTTTCAATTTTCAACAATTTTGCTTGTTTTTACGAAATACACATTCTAGCACAATTGCATAAAATAGAAGTTAAAGCATATTTTCAATGATATTATGATTAATCACAATTCATTTACTAAGAAGTCTAAGGTGTTCTTTTATATAAAATAAAGTTAATTACTAATTTATGACCTCCTGAGAAGAGTACATATTTGAAAATAATTTTATTTTGTACTTGAGAACTCTAAGAATGAGAAGAAAAGCTGCTATCCAGGGAAATTATTTATTTATTTATTTTATGCTTTTATAAAATATGGTACACTATAGTCTAGCATCATACTGTAGTTCATAGTGATAGTGACATACATGCACACAGCACTTGGCGTTACTTAAAATAGTTTACTAGAACAAGCAAAAACAACAGCTACTAAAACAAAGGCTTAATGGGATATGAGCAATCAAAAAATATTTGAAAGAAAACAATATATTTTTATTATTTGACAATTTTGACTTCCAAAATAAACTCAAGAAATTCTGGATGCCGAATTATTAACATGGCTAGGCTATCCTAGGAAACAAAAGACTTAGAACTACACAAAAGTTTTCTCTTGTAGTCTATGATCTACATTAACAATCTACATTTCTATGGAGTTATCTAGAATTTACATTTTTCAAATAAATTGCAAAGTTTGCATCATATGTATTCTATTATCTCATGGACTTATACTACAACAGTTACACCATATATAATAAATGACTTTATTTACAACACAATATATATAGAACTGAATCCTCATAAAAAGTCCCAAAATTAGTATTACTAAATTGAATTTACAAAAGAGAAAATTTGCAACCAGAAAATTTAAATATCTCATCTAAGGCTATACAACTAGTAGGTAGTCAGAGAAAAATAAAATTTCCAGTACATTATCTCAAAATTACATTTTCCTACCATGCCAAATTTCAAATATCACTATTGGAAATCAGAGGGAAATCCAGAAAATGAACAGGATTATTGCACATTCTTATCAATATGAAAGGTGGAAATGGATTTTATGCTACACAATTGGATAGTCATTGAGCCTCCTGGGCTTCTGAAAACTCTGCAGTGTGTGGATGGTGATGAGCACTCCAAATTAATGGCATGATGGGAAAGAATTCTTGTATAAGTGTTATATAACTGTTATACTGAGTGGGTGCCTTAAACTGTTTAGAGTTGCTGACAGGATAGTTTAAAAGAAAAAAATAATTTTCTTCATGGAATGGAGGCTAGGAAGTTCATGAGCATGACACCAACCTCTGATACACATCTGGTAAAGGCTTTACATCATAACATGGTAGTGGGTATCACATGACAAGACAGAGCAAACATGCTTTCTCAAGTCTCTCTTCCTCTTCTAATAAAGTCACTAATCTCATCACCTTATTTAAGAGCCCCATCTTCATCACCTTATTTAATTCTAATTACTTCCCAAAGTCCCCACCTTGAATATCATTAACATATGATTTGGAGATTTAGTTTCCAGTACATGAACTTTTGGAGGAATCATTCATACCACAGTAAAATGCTAATGCAGCACTATTCCGATAAATTTAGTTTGCTTTCTTCTATAACACTGATCCAGAAGGATAGAGTTGGCTTTGCTATCCAACAAGCATGGGGTTTCTGCTGTTCACTATACTCCTGTAATCAAGCTGTGCCTCTCTGTCTCAGGAAGACTCTGTGTTGGTGCTTTGAGTGGGCAGAGATAGGAACATAAGACAATACATTCAGAGCTTTCAACTCATGGAATAATTACATTAGAAGAAACTGGTAAAAGTTACAATACAATAATAAAATTATAAAAATGATAATACAAATTAGAAGTCAACTAAGAATTTTAAAATCTAATACAAAAGACTGCATCTAATTTAAAAACATTTTACTTATTTATTTTAATACTTTTATTGGTGCATTGTAATTATACTTATAGTGAGCTTCAAAGTGATAGAAATATGTATACCCAGGTCTTGGTGTTTTTGTCCTTCAGATCCCACCACACCACCTACTCTGCCACATACATATTAGTGATATTGGTAGTGATACCTTCATATATTGGCATAGCAACATTTGAACTGTTCGTTTGGAAGGGGATGGGGAAGGAGGTGGGGAGGGGGAACTCATATTTTAAAATGAATTTAAGGAAAGACTGTGTTGAGCCTCAATGTTGCCATGAAGAACATGATCTAAAAATAGGAAAAAAATGTTGAAATCATGAGGGCACAGAAAATAGACTGGATATAAGGGATAAACATTTAAGTAGTAGAAGTTCAAGAGAGAGAAGACATAATTGACCACATTAAAGAGGTAAACATTCTTGGGATGAAGAAAAAAGAATGAAAGGAAAGTGGACTTGAATTTTCCAAATGAATGCACTTACTAATTTCTAGGCAGGTTGGCAGTGGTAACAAAATACAGAAATAGCAACAATAATAATGATAATAGAAATGAACATAATTTTAATAGGCTATATTTTATAGGGCTTACTATGTGCCAGACATGGCTCTAAGCATTTTTTTATTAGCTCATTTAACATCGATACTGATCCTGTGAGTTAGGTACTATTTTTCAGCTGAAGAATAGATGGCATAGACATATTCAAGTAATTTTTTGGTGTTTGGGTACTGGGGACCAAACCGGGGGATGCTCTGTCACTGAGCTACATCCTAAACCTTTTTATTTATTTGTTGTTGCTTTTTTTTTTTATTTTGAGACAGAGTCTCACTAAGTTTCAACTATGCAATACAAAGTACATATTTGACCTCAAACTTGTGATCCTCCTACCTCAGCCTCCCAAGTAGCTGGGACCACCATAACTGGCTCACATCAAGTTATTTGGTCCTGAGGCAGAACCAGAGCTCATGTTCTAGCATTACACTGACTCTTGAAGCACTACTGTGCATATCTTAAAAAAAATACTATGCTAAAGTTAAAGAGAATGTCTTACAAACTTTGGGGCAGTAATAACCTCCAAAAGAAAAACAGTCACATGCATAATTACAGCAAAGTAAGCTAGAAGGCAGTATATTAGTTATTACCCATTCCCCATAGGTGACTGATGATATACAAAAATTAAGAGTGATTGATTTTCTGAGGCAGATGGTCAAGAAAAGTCTAATAAACTAAAATCAAACAACAGAGAGGACATGTACAGGGAAAGATAAAGAGGAAAGTCAATATGCACAAGCAATAAAATTTGAAACATACATATTTCAATTTACATTTAAATATAAAAAGACAACTGTTAGGGTAATTTTCTTGAGACTAAAGGGAACAATTTTGAGAAAAATTTAAGTAAGGTTTGCAAAATAACATCAAAGCATTCTTAAGATTTCAAATTATGGGAAGAAGACAGGAAGGAATTGAAACACTTCATGTTAAAGGGATGAGTAGAGGAAAAATAATTTGTTTTTAGATTTAAATATCGTGTGGGAGTGGGTGAAATAGTTCATACAATGTTCTTGAATAATAACAAAAAAAGTATGGGTTATGAAACAAAAAATATTTAAAATGGATTGGAAAACTTACTATTTAAGTTAATGTTTAACAATGTCTAATGATATAAAAAATTTAAAGGTACATGGGCAATTTTCACATATTTTTGCTGAGGGTTGTTGTGATGGTGAAGGCGGAAAAGCAAGTTAATCAGATACTAGAATAGCAGATGATATAATAAATTATGGACATTGATATGATAATGCATGATAAATTTAGTCAAACAGAATAGGAATTCTGCAAACATATTTTAGTATATTTGAGAATTTATTTATTTAGAACTGAAAAGATGGAATATTTAATAGGGTTGCAAGTTCAACCAGCTATTCATCTGTAAATACAATATAGCAAAAACAAGTATGAATTTGATATATGAAATGGTCAAATTTAGTATGGTATTAGGGTTCTTCGAAATTAATATAATCGTCAGTGTATTTGTACTTCCTCTCAGACCATAAGCAGAATGCTTCTAAAACCACATCTTTTTAAAATATTTTTATTGGTGCACTGTAATTATACATCATAGTGAGGCAAAAAGTGAGACAAACACACATGCACACATCAACTGATGTATTTCACCCCATATCCCAGCTCTCCCCCTCTTCCTCCCTCCCTATACATATTAGTGAGATTGGTAGTGATACTTTCATGCAAGGATATAATTTTACTTGAACTGTTCCCTTCTTTGATCCTTTTTTTCTCCTCCTCACCTTCCTCCTTCAATATCCTTCCATAATTCTACTGGTTTCTTTCCTCTTTTATTTCCTATTTTCATTCTAGCTTCTACATATGAACGAAAGTATGCAAACCCTTGACTTTCTGAGAAGAGCTGATCTCACTTAATATAATATTCTCTAGTTCCATCCATTTTCCTGCAAATGGCATAATTTTTTATGGATGTGTAAAATTCCATTGTGTGTATATGCCACATTTTTTATCCATTCTTCTGTTGATAGATACCTAGGTTGGTTCCATAGTTTGACTACTGTGAATTGTGCTGCTAAACACATGGGTATGCATGCATCACTCTAGTATTCTGACTTTAATTCTTTCGGAAAGATACCAAGGAGTGGTATGGCTGGGTTATATGGGTGGTTCCATTCCTAGTCTTTTGAGAAACCTCCATATTAATCTCCATAGTGGTTGTACTAATTTGCAATTCCACCAACAGTGTGTAAGAGTCCCTTTTCCCCACATCCTTTCCAACAATTATTATTGTTTGTATTCTTGATAATTACCATTCTAATTGGAGATAGGTGGATTATGGCATACTTCCCCCAGAAGTATGCAGAGAATAGAGTCATTGCCATTCAGGGACATAAAAATTACAGAAATGAGTATCTTATCTAGATAATCTCCTTTTTATCTTGGCTTCAGCATTCTACTTTGACTTCAGTATTCTACCATAGCAAACAGCAGTGTTAGATCTCTCTATGATATCTTCTAGAGGAAAAAATAATACTAATTGGACATTATCTTAAAAGTTTGAATTTAGTGGTGAATAAATGATAACAAAAAAAGAAATAATAGAGAAAGACTATCAGACTAATATGTGTTATATAATTTTTCTATGCATTTTTCCTTACTTGGCTATTTAAGATAGGTATTTATCATGTGTATTCTCTAACCCCCTGAGTTTTCCTATTCTTTTTTTATGATTTTCCATCTCTTACTTCTTTTTTTCATCCATAGTTTTTATAGATTGTTTCTCCAATGTGTTCCCTCTCCCTTACTTCCATTTATAACTTTCTCCATGCAGTTGCTTCAGATGGGGATGCATTTTGTGAAATGCATCACGAGGCAATATCATTGTTAAGCAATTTTATCGTTATGCAGATATTATAGGCTAGACTAATACAAGCTAACATGGCTAAATGTCACTAGGCAACATAATTTTATGGGACCAACATGAAATATACTATATGTTGTTTACCAAAACACCAATATGCTGCACATGACTATATTCTGCATATTAACTCTCCTATTTAGAGGCTGCTCGCACTAAAAAGTTGAATGAGAGATCGTCACTGTCTCTTTTAATTAGAAAAAGTCTTCAACCAGTTCCTTGAACCTCCAAACATCATGGGCTGATATTTACTAGATAATAGCTTCAATTTTCTTTTCTTAATCTTTATTCGATTATTTCAATTCAGTTAGATTTCCTGAGTTTCATTTTTTCTTGTACTGTGCTTAATATTGAAATGGGAAGTGAAATATATCTGCCTTGCTGTGTGAGCTCAATGATGTTCCTTTGACATTAATTAAATTTTATGTGTCAACAGATACATAGTATGCTGGGAGCATGCTTCTTAGTGCTGTCTTTCATAGAGGGTAATTACAAAATAATAAAATTTAAATGAAAAATAGACAATTTAAGTATACAATGTATGGGGAAAGACACAAGGGAAACTCATTTGTCTCCTTATTGACTATCTCCTGCTGAGATGGATGGATGTTTGTTCTAGTTACTCAGGTACTCTTATTTCCAATTTATAATCCCAATTGTAGGGGTGATGCAGGCTTACTCATCACTAATTACAAAATAAATCATGTTAAGAAAATATTTACTGAGTGTTTTATATGTGAGAGAAGGAAAATAATATATAAGAAAGATTTGTTTGGATTGGCGACCTCTGCTTTGTTCTTAATTTGACTAGGTCAGATTTCATCATGGGATTTCATGAAAGCAAACAATCGAGGATTTTATGAAGGAAAAGATTTGGTATTATAAAATGTGAATCTTCCTCCAAACTGATACACAGATGTAATTCAGTGTTTGTCCAAAATTTTTATCAATAAGAACATATTTTGATTGAAATTAATAAGCTGATTTTAAACTTGATATAATTGGCAAAAAGTCCAAGAATGGACAAACAAATCTTAAAGACTCAAAGTGGAAAGATTCATACAAACAGATGCCAAGATTGTAATAAGACTGTGGCAGTAAAGGCAGTTTAGTATGGACTCAAAGCTAGATGAATAGATGGAATATAATTGACTTACTGAATCTAAAACGAATGTTTCATTAAAATAATAAGGATCAATTTAGATATACATATGGGGAAAAATGAAACCTAACCCCTAAGTCATGCTGTACAACAGATAAAGAGATAGGTATATGGATAGATAGATGGATAGGTAAATATATTAGATAGATCATAGATAGATAAATGATAGATAGATGCTAGCAGATTTAGATGTAAAGACAAAGCAATATGCCCTCTAGAAATAACAGAATAATGAGAATAATGAGTCTGATTTGGATAAATATATTCTGGAAAGAAAGCTTACACACACACACACACACACACACACACACACACACATGCTCACACACACACACACACACACACACACATATACACACATACACTACACAGATATGCTAACCTTAAAAGGTAAATATTGATAAACTGAAGTTCACAAAATGAAGGCCTTCAAGTTGTCAAAAACAAAAGGAAGTAAACAAAACAAATACAATTAAGGCAGAAAACAGAAAAAGAGTAGAAGATATTTCTATTCTATTCTATTCTATTTATATGTGTGTGTGTGACAAACTCACAGCCAAATTACATTAAGGAAAATCAAATAAAACTTTGATTAATTGATATAAAAGCAGAAAATCATTTGAAAGGGGGGGAAAATCTTAAAAAAGCACTTTAAAAAATGTCAGCTGGAGCCGGGCGTTGTGGCGCACGCTTGTAATCCCAGTACTCTGGGAGGCGGAGACCGGAGGATCCGGGTTCGCGGCCAGCCTCAGCGCTCTCTCTCTCTCTCTCTCTCTCTGTCTCTCTCTCTCTCCCTCTCTATCTCTCTCTCTCTACCTAGTGAGGTCCTCCGCAACTTCATGAGACCTGGTTTCAAAATAAAGTATAAAAAAATAGGGCCGGGGGTGTAGCGCGGAGGTAGAACGCCCCTGGGT
>PVJS01030722.1:0-23897 GCA_004027185.1 Glis glis | reverse complement strand
GTAAGAAAGTAGTGAATCCATGGAATTACTGTCATAAACAATGTGTATATGTGAGATTATACCAACATCATTCTCAGTGCTACATGTGGGGGGGAGGCGGGGGGGGAAGCGGGGGGAGGGACACCAAGAGCTGTGTGCATGTATGTTAACACCAAACTGATACTCATTGTGATGTGAGACTACAATGCACCAATAAAAATATAAAAAAAATAAAATCCTTTGTAGGAAACTTTTATTATTTCCCTCACCATTATAAACCATGTTTAGAAGTAAGTAAAACTTACCAAGTTTGTGACGATTAACATTCTGATTATTAACTCATCAGTGTTGTTCTAATGAACTCAACCCAGCATAAAAAAGTAGAGTCCTTTAAAATTGGAAAAATACTTAACAGTAATTCTTCTTATTAAAAAGGGAATTCTGTAAATGATTAGATGAATATCATAATAGAGAAGATCAAATAGAGAATGATCAAATTCCCATGACAGTTTAGGATCATTTGTTGGATGGCTAAGGATTGATGGAATAAAAATTACATTATAATTTGATGTTTTCACTTGCAGGTATCTCACTTCCAACAGGTATTCTTTGAAAAGTACAGGATAAGACTCTGCATATTTCCTTTAAAATTGGAAAAATTTTAAAAGTACAGGATAAGACTGTATATTTCCTTTAATACATCTCTTTCATAGGGGAAAGAACAGTTCAAATAACAATGATTATTATGAATATTAATTCAAGAAGAAACTTGTGTTTTAAATTCACTTTTGCATCTCTTTTAAAATATGATGCTTCAGTAAAAGAACAGGGGAAATTATTGAATTAGTGAAACATTAATTAAAATGGGTTTTATAATTTAGTCTAAATTTTATTTTTATTCTTTCACTATAAACTCTATTTTTAGATCTTGTTTAACTTAACACTGGATTTATTTCTTAAGTAAGTGGAATGAACCCTTCTAAATAATTATATCTTTTTATATTTGGATTATCTTAGGAATTAAATTACCTAATAAAGTGGATAGTCATAGTAACCCTTGAAATTAATCTTCTGCTTACGTTTTAACTGCTATAAGGAGAGAAAGAATGTTTTCTTTTTATTTCAGGAAAGGCTGTAGGTTGCTGCATGTTTTCCCCTCCTATAGTCAGAAAGTCATAATTAAAATGCAAGGGTACATGTCTGATACCTATGAGAGTTATGGAAAATTTATGTAAATGCTTGGCACTGAGCATATGCTAGTTGTGATCAGAATATTGCAACCTTTTTTAGGTCATAGGACATGAGTCCCATCAAAAAGAGAGGCAAAGTTAACTCATCATAATACAAAATAGGAGATGTCGAAATTATACAAATTCATAGTCTGTACCGATAGCAAAACTGAGTCATACAGACACTCAACATCCATCTTAGTCAACAAAATTTAATCAAATGAACATTAGCCTCAAGATAATTGGAAATTTCCTTTACAGCAGCATCTCGGTTTAGATATTTCAAAAGAAAACAAGATAAATGTCTCCGGGCCTTTCTTAGATAATGACTATTCAACTTCACTCACCCAAAGACAGGTGCTAGAGATTCTTAAATCTATGGACCATCTATCTGTTTACTATTCAGATGAAAACTGTCAAAAGTATTCGTTTCTAAGGGGTACTGTAGCAAATTACCACAAACTTGGTGATTTAAAACCATAGAAATGTCTTCTCACACAGTCCAGGGGCCCAGGAGTCTGAAATCCAGGTATCTGAATGGTTGGTTCCTACTGGAGAGTCTGAGGGAGACACCACCCCATGCCTCTTTCCAAGCTTCTAATTGCAGCTGGCAACACTTGGTGTGCTTTGGATTGTGGATTTATCACTCCCAGCTCTGCCTCCATCTTCACATGACCTTCCCTTCTGTTTCCAGATCCTCTCCAATTATGATTCTTATAGGATTTAGGACCCACTCTCATCCAGGATGATTCATCTCCAGATCCTAGACTTAATTATGAATTTAAAAATCCTTATTCCAAATTAGGCCACATCCTGATGTTCCAGTTAGACATATTTGGGAGAACCACAATTCAACACACTATACCATAGTTGTCAACAATTAGACATTTTTTTATGTAAACTCTTTTGCAAGATTTTGGTGAAGGTTTTCAGAACTGTCTTGTCATAACATACTAAGCATTATGTCATTTGCAATATTTGTGGTCTTATAAAATTGTGCCTTTATTTTGTGCTATATACAGAAAACAGAAATAAAACCTTTTCTTTACCTTTTCCTTTTCTATGAACATAGTTTACATTTTTATTGACAGGTCATTGTTTTGCCTGTAAGTCTGATCTCACAATTAGAATAATAATTTTATTTATTTTTATTTATTTTGGGGGTTGTTGGGGTTGAACCCAGGGGCATTCTAACTCCGAGCTACACCCCCAACCCTATTTTTAGTTTTATTTTGAAACAGGGTCTTGATATGTTGATGAGAGTCTCATTACTTGCTGAGTCTGTCCTTGGGCCTGCAATCCTTCTCTCTCAGCCTCCCAAGTACTGGGATTACAGGCGTGTGCCACCATGCTTGGCAGAATAATGCTTTTAAAGAAAACTAATCAGCCTCAGATAATCAAGGGTATGATGGTTGATTTTACGTGTCAACTTGATGGGGCTAGGAGAGGCCCATATAATTTGGTAAATATTATTTGTGGATGAGTTTGTGGATGCTTCCACTAAAGATTTGCATCTAAATTAGTTTAGAAGTAAAGATTCCTCTCACTAATGTAGATGGGCATCACTCAATCTTTCCAGGGACTGAAAAAAAAAAAACAAAAAGGCAGAGGATGCGTGAATTTACTTTCTCTATTTGAACTGAGACATCTATCTTCTCCTGCTCTAAACATCAGAGCTCCTGGTCCTTAGGCTTTCAAACTCTACTGGGACTTGCACCATCATCCCTCCACACCTCCCCTCACTTCTCAAGTCTTTGGACCTGAACCAAATCACACTAGCAGCTTTCTGGGTTTTGTTCTTTTCAGATGGAAGATTGGGGGACTTCTCTGATTCTAAAACCATGTGGGCCAATTCCTATAATAAATCTCCTCATATATATCCATAAAAATTCTATTCGTTCTATTTCTATGGAGAACCCTAAGTAATACAAAGGATCATAGAAAAAACATAGTAATAGAGCAGGGTAATTTTTTAAATAAAATTTAAATATATTAAATATTATAATGTATTTCTTATTCAAAAGTAAAAATTGACAGTGAAAAACAGGTAATGACATTTTAAAGAGGTTTTGTTAAGATTTATAATGATGTGAAATCTCAGGCCTGAGCTTTATTTTTCAGCATATTTTGCTTTGTGCATTATTTAAAAACAAATAATTTCCTTACATATGATTTTTAGGTAGAAAGTTCTTGTTTTAAAACAATCCCTAAAATTTTAACTAGCCAAACTGAACAAGGGGAATCTTGGTGAAACAATAAGAAAACTGGATCCAGGGGTATAGCTCAGTGGTAGAATATATGTTTAGCATTCTCAGGACCCTGGTTTCAACCCCATACTCCCCAAAATTTCTTCAAAATATGTCTATACTCCACTTATATTGGTATATATATATATATATATATATATATATATATATATATAGTCACATTTGCTGATTTTAAATGGTATAAATAACTATTAATTTTCACTAGTTATTAATGTTCATAAGAAACTAGTCAATATTTCTTTTTAAAATTAGAAGCATTCTACCACTGATCTACACCCTCAGTCCTTTTTGTTTTGAAGCAGGATCTCACTAAATCACTGTGTGCTGCCTGGAACCTATGATCTTCCTGTCTCAGCCTCCCAAGTACTGGGATTACAAGTATGTGCCACAGCACTCAGATTCAATATTTCTTTTACAATCCACATATTATAAAACTTTCCCAACTCATAATATTCTCTCTCCTCCATATATATATTATATATTTTGCCCAATTCAATATATATGTATATAATCCTTTCTATATAACTGTATTACACATGATATGTATGAATATTTATATATGTATATGGGTGTTTATCTGTATCTATCACCTCCCTAATAAAATGTTAAACTTCATCAATATGCTGTCAGAATGATCTCCAACCACCTATTTTTTAATGTGTATTTCTGCAGGTCTGTTTGAAGTAACCTTGTTTTTTCTGGTTGCAATTGTTTGCAGTAGTTTTTTTTTATCAGTTGTTATTTAAAAGCATATTCCCTCAATGCATTACCAGACAGACTAATGCTTTATTTCTTCCACGTTGTTTTCTCCTATATTACAAACATTTTCTTTTGTACTTCAAATAGTAGTTTGAGGCAAGCAGTTGATTTTATAGACATAGTTGTGGTAAACTGGCCATTTCTATTAAACAAACTTTTGAATCCTCCACTGTTGAACTTTTAAGTAGTTATATAACTCTTTTAAATATAAAGCAAATTTTATATACCCATGAGGGGAAATTTGTCATTAAATTTGATGATAAAAGCCAAAAATAGGCTACTAAAATTGGTTTTGATTAATTTGATATCTTTTGGGCTATAGAAAAGCATGTCAACTAAAATTCTCTACATTTTATTGGGATAAACATTTTCAAGACCTTCTTTAGATCAAGTGGTTTCTATTGGAATGAAAACTCTCATATTAGGCAGGTGTGGTGGAGCATGCCTGTAATCTCAGTACTTGGGAAGCTGAGACAGGAGGATGGCAGGTTCGAGGACAGACTCAGCAATTTAGCAAGGCCCTCAGCAACTTAGTGCGACCTTGTTTCAAAATAAAAAATAAAACAAAATAAGGCTGAGGATGTAGCTCAGAGGTAGAAGGCCCCTGGGTTTATTTTCCAGTACATGCACTAAATAAATAAAAAGTAAATAAATAGAAAACTCCCATATAGTAAATCAATACAAAATCAGAATCTAAGATCTTTAGACTTGTAAAGTTAACAGGTGCTATCACGCTGTCAGAGATACTGAGCTATAGTGGGAAGAAACCTGGAAAAGTGACCTGAGCAACATAGTTTTTCAACCATCTCTCACGGACCATACGTGGAGAACAGCTGTCCTGAGGGATCCGTGGGCCTAAGGCACAGGGACAAGGTGCTGAAGTGGTATGGTCACTGGAATGGACAAGGGCACTACCGCGGAGCTGCTGGCGCCTGCGCACTGGGCAGGTGAAGGCACGAGAGTGGGCCAAAGGACAAGCTGCTGTGATTGCAATTTGCACGATGGATGGCGGCTGCCTTTGCCTCGGCCCAGCATCAGAAATATCCTTACTCATCATCCCAGAGACCTGGATTGCAGGAGGGTCAGGGAGCATGTTTAGTTTCTCTGAACCTCGGAGGCTGCACAGCAGGTCTGCGCCACTGAACTCAGAGGATGTGGTGCAGGGGGCGATCAACTCACAGGGACCCCAGCCAAGCAGAGTGCCCTCCATGAGCAAACTGTGTTTGCTTGGGACTGTTTTCCATATATAATGTCGATACCACACTAACATCTATTTCAAAGGATTGCTTCCAGGATAAACTCAAAGGATGCTGATAACATTTTTTTTTTGTAAACCTTGAAACTTGAATAAAAGGATATATAAGAAAATAGTTTTCATTGGAGGGCACTTCTCAAAAAGAGTTTAGTGAGACAACATTTTGTTTTCTCACTAAAAAGCAACATACATTTTTCTCTCTGACATGCTATCATATGATAGAGTGCAAACAATCTGTACTATTAAAATATAACCTTTCCAGCAGGGCATGGTGGTGAATGCCTGCATTTCTCCTATTTGGGAGGCTGAGAAAGGAGGATTGCAGGTTCAAGGCCAGCCTCAGACATCTAGCAGATCCTCAGCAATGAAGCAAGGCCCTGTTTCAAAATCAAAAGGACTGGGGGTGTAGCTCAGAAGTATAATTCCCCTGGGTTGACTCTCTGGTACCTTGCCCAGATAGATATGTATATAATTCTTTCCATGAGACTCAACAATGTCATTGTAATTTGGAATGGAAAACAATGAATCCCATAAAATATTTACTTTCCCTGAAACCCACTTTGTTCCACATAGGTTTCCTTCAGTGAGGTTAAGCATCCTAACCAAGTGACTTTATACAATTTGAAGAATAGACCTCTAACAACTCTCATAATAATTGGCAGACATTCATATATAAAAATTTGCATTTTGGATGTGAAGAAGACGTGACTACAACAAAAACATATCTTCAGAAATTACCCAAGCATTGACCCCAAAGCATGTCTTCCACAGGACCTCTCAAAATCAGCCCTTACAGTAGAAACTATTTTGTTTCCAGAGTACTGGATGCCTTTATCTCATATATTTAATTTTGACTGAAGGTTTAAATAGAGGCCTTTATGTTTAGCAACATTATCTAACTTATATCTGTTTGGCTAGCCCTGTGGTCTCTTCTGACATTTTTAGTATTTTAGAATTTGAATGTGGTAGACTATTAATTAGACAGTTATTTTAAGGAGGCCCTTTGGTTTAACAAAAGACATCTGAAAATGTGCATGCCAATTTCCAAGGGATATTTTTAATAATGGAATAAAAGATTTTTGAAGTAGAAAGAATTAACATTTTAAGTACTTGAAAATTCTATAACCTTGTGAATCAGTGATTTACTTGTCTGTATTTGGAAAATGTGAAAACTGCTCCATAATAACTCTAGACAAGGATTCAAGATCACCCAAGTATTCTATACTGTTTGTTTTACTACTACCCAGAGGCATTCTACCTCTGAGCTATACCTCCAGCCCTATTTTATTTTATTTTTTTTTTAAACAGGGTCTTGCTAAGTTGCTGATATTGACCTTGAACCTATGATCCTCCTGTCTTAGCCTCCCAAGTACTGGGATTACAGGCACGTGCCACCACACTTGGTACTATACTATTTGTTAATGCAAAAAGTAAGTTGTATACAATATTTAAAGTATATTATAAATGTTTTACTGGGCTTAGTTATACATAATTTAAACACACTACATTATCAGTAGGGGATATTATATTCTAGTGGTATTAGTAATTCAATTCTTGAAAATAAATTTATAAGGCAGTTTAATAGTACAATCTTTAAGATTCAGCTGAATAAATATATCTTATATTAAAATATACTGACATTATTTTATTTATTTATTCAGATAGGAAATACCATTAAAAGCTATTATTGTAAATCCACCCCCCTTGTTCTTTTATGAGGTGGGTGTGGTTTAACAATTTTTTCACAACTTTAGCACAGGTTATAATGAAATAAAATCTCATCCAAATTCTATCACTTACCCATATATTTATTGTATAAATATTTATTAGCAAACAAACACAAAAACAGCTCTTATAAACTAGTGTGTAAGCTTGATGAAACTCCTGATCTTTCCCCTCCTATGAGATATAACTACACCTGCATTGCAATTTCACTAGAAGCAGATGTCGAAATGTTCTACTGGAAGAGTTTTCTTACTCTGATAGTCAGCATCAGGTAACCATAATCCTTCATTGGCTAACATGGTTGGAACTGTGTTATTTAATCTCTAAATATTTGTGGGAATTTCAAGCTGTCATCCTATTATTGATTTCTAATTTTATTATTAAGAACATATGCTGTATGATTTCTATCCTTTTAAATTTATTAATGGATGTTTTGTGGAAAGAAAGTGTTTTATCTTGGTGTATGGTCCATGCAGATTTAAGAGTGGATTATCCTATAAATTCCAATAAAACCAAATGAATGAATACAGCTATTGATTTTTCTGCCTGCTTAATCTATTAATTACTGCTTTGGCTCATTTTCCACTGCTATAGCAGAATACCAAAAGCTGAGTAATTTATAAAGAGAATAATTTTTTCTCATAATTCAGGAAGTGAAGAAGTTCATGATCAAAGGGTCACATACGGTTAGTCTTCTTGCTGTGAGTGACATAACCTGTTGGAGGACATCACCTGCCAAGGAAGCATGCATGCAAGACAGGGTAAATTAGGGCTGACCTCACCCTTCTATCAGGAGTCTACCCCTGTAACAATGGCATTATTCCATTCATAAGGATGGGGGTCATTATCAACTTTCAAAGGTCCCATTCCTCAATATCGTTGCAATGGAAATTTAACTTCAATATGAGTTTTAAAGGAGACATTGAAAACATCACAAGTACTAGAGTATTGAAGTTCTCCACAGTAATAGTGGATTGTGTACTCCCTTATATATCATGTATCCCTTTTTATCATTTTCCTTATACATTCTGATTTGTTTTGTTCATATGTTCAGCACTAGTATTGATACCCTTTGTGAATAATTGAACCTTCTGTTATCATTAAAAGCCACCCTATATTCCTGATAATGTTCCTTGTGCTGAAGGCTGAGATCAATATCACAGTTTTCTTTTGATTAGCATTAACATGGTATATCTTAATCCATAGTTTTGTTTTTCATTTACTTACTGTTTTGTGCTGGATATTGAACCCAGGGCCTTACACATGTTAAGTTCATGCTCAACCACTGAGTTATACCCTTTTAGCCCTGTAGCTCCACTTTTAACTTATATTTTTCTTTATATCTACAGTAGGTTTCTTGGTTTCATGTAGACAATATAGATGAGTCTTTTTTTTATTCATTCTGACAATCTCTATCTTTTAATTAATATATTTATATAATTTGCATTTGAGGTGTTTATTGATATCTGGGTTAATATCTGCCATGTTTAAAATTGTTTTCTGTTTATCACATTTGCTTATTGCTCCTCCCCCTTTTTCTGCCTTCTCTAATTTTAATGAACATTTTGTGTGATTTTATCTCCTCTTAACTTATTCATCATACATTTTAAAAGGTTTTTAGTAGTCACCATGGAGTTCCTATTATAAATTTTTAACTAATTTAAGTTTGATGCTGAGTAACAGTTTGCCATTTCATGTCGTGTCCATTCCTTATAACAATATGGCTAAAGCTGTGTCCCATCCCTGTGATACTGAGGTTACTAAAATCACTTATCCATAGGATTTAATTGCTCATTACATTGTTAGCGCTGTCACTTTAAACAGTTATTGTTTAGATCAATTAGAATATGAAAAAGAGAAAAGATGCCTTCATTGATTATTTTTCTAATACATCCTTTATGTCTAATATGTCCAGATCCAAGTTTCTGACCTCTCTCATTTTCTTTCTCCCTGAAGAACTTGTCACATTTTCTACTAAATAGATCTGAAGGCAATGAATCCTTTCAGTTTCTATTTCTCTAAGAAAGTCTTTATTTTTCCTTCACTTCCGAAGGTTAATTTTGCTAAATAAAGAATTTCAAGTTTATGAATTTTATCTTTTCAACTGGATTAGTCAACTTGCCATTACTGTTACAAAATACCTGAGATAATCAACTGCTGAGGAAGAAATGTGTATTTTGTCTCACAGTTTTGGAAGTTTCAGTCCATGGTCAGTTGACCCCACTGCTTTGGGGTTAGTGTATGATGACAAGAGCAAGTGCTGGAGGAGGCCTGTTCATCTCATGGTGGCCAGGGAGCAGAGAGAAAAGGAAGGGTGGGGTCCCTTCAGTGGCATGCCACCATTAGTGACCTAATTTCTTCCCACTAGGTCCCACTTGTTAAAGGCCCCATGTATTAGGTTTCTAGAGGAACAGAACCCACAGAATATTGTAAAAGGGGATTTATCAAATTATCTTACACAATCAGAAGCTGTGTATCCCCCAGTGACCACAAGCAGCTGCCAAGTCTGGTAAGCTGGAGCCTCAGAACCTTAGGAACCAAGGAAGCAGTCCCATTTCAAGACAGAAAGACCTGGGAACTCCCTGGAGAGTTGTTGGGGAGAGTCCAGTTGGAAGAGTGAAACTGGGGTCCAATGTCCTCAGGAGGGAGCAGCAGCAGCACATCACTTCTTGAGTGCCACTCAAGAAGGATGGAGTTTGTCTTCAGGCAGCTTCCTCCTTTGTCTACCTTCTGTTTCATTTGGGCTCCCGCCTATTGGACAGTGCCATCCACACTCAGGGCAAGGCTTCCCCCTAATCTGTTGTTGCATGTGCCAATCATCTCAAGCTATCACACCCCACTACCTTTCACTAGCCCCAAGCTAAGGACCAAGACTTCAACACATGAACCTTTGGGGACACCTATGCAAACCATAGCAAACACTTTAAATATCGTGTGCACTCTCTTCTTGCATGGATTCTAATGGGAATTTCACTGTGACTCTTACTGTAGTCTTCTATAGATAATATCACCACCCTCACCTTTCTTAGATTATTTTAAGATTCTCTCTTTGTATTTTGGCAGTTTGAGTATTACATACGTGAGTGTCATTTCTGTGGTTCTTATCCTGTTTAGTGTTCTTGAACCTTTCTGGATCTGTGGTTTGTTGTCTGTCACTAAGTCAGAGAAGTTCTAGACCAGAAGTTTTAGATATTTCTTCTGCTCTATTCTTTCTTTTCCTTCTAGTGTTCCAATTACATATTATGCCTTTTGAAGTTATCCTACAGTTTTTGAATATTACATTCTATTTTTTCATCATTTTCTCTTTATATTTAAACTTGGAAAGATTCCACTGCCTATCTTCAATCTTCCCAATTATTTCCTAGTTCATTACATATTCTACTTATGATTCAATCAAACATATTCTTTGTTTCTGTTAGTTTTTTTTTTGCTTCAATCATTTTCCTTTGATTTTCTCTTAGAATTTCCATTTCTCTATGGACATTACTCATCTGTCCTTGAATGTTGTCTATTATTTTTCATTAGAGCCCTTGCCATATTAATCTTGATTATTTTAAATTCCTGATCTGGTGATTCCAACATCTGTGTTACATCTGAGTCTGCTCCTAAAGCTGACTTTGCCTCTTCAGGCTATGTTTTCTATTGCTTTTCTGGCATGCCTTGTACTTTTTGGTGAATGCTGGACATGTTATATTGGGTAATGGGAACTGAGGAAAACAGTCATTTATGGTGAAGATTTATGTTAGGAAAGGCATTGGGTAGTGTTTGATGTTTGCTCTTGCTTTATGTGCCAGAGTTTTCACATTCCTTTAGTGTCTTGTATTTAATCTCCCCTCTTAAGTCTGGGTTTCCCCTGGTCCTCCTCCCAGTGAGAGTCTCTAGAAGTCTGAGTCTGCAGCAGTTTCGGCCACAGTCCACTCTGACTGTGCTGTGCAGGAGCCCTGCTGGTGTGGGAGCTGAGCACCTCTGTCATCTTCTGATGATCTCGGTCTTTGAGTGGCCTGTGACGCTGGACTGTGACTTTCACAAGTGTCTCTCCAGTGGCATAGTTTTTGTTCCTCCTTTAGGTAAAGCAGGAAGGTGGGATTGAGAGCAATTTCCTTCACCCAAGTAGGATGAGGTTCTGGAAAACCCTTTTTCCCTGGAGAATAGGCCTCTTCTTAAGAAGAAGGCATGGTAGCTTTTTCACAAGAATTTCTCTGTCCCTTCCCCTACTGGAGCTGGGAGGAGATTTTTCTTGAATCTTCAAAGCAAAAAGCTGGTGATTTTGCTGGAGGCAAAATTCACTAAAGTGTGGGGACCCTTCTGAAACCGTGGCACCTGGGACTTTCTCATTCTCCCCTCCAGTTCACACTCAGCATCCTGCCATTCACCAAGGTTACCAGTTAAATGTTCCCACGAGATTCTATCTCCAGGGGCTTCTGCTGCTGGTAAGCAGACCCTGACTGTGATTCTCTGGCTTTTCCCATCTCTCCAGATTTTAGGGTTCACTTCTGATGAGTCCCCCCAAAGTAACTGATTTTCAATTTGTTCAGTTTTTCCTTCTTGTAAAATCAGGAGTGACCACTTCCAAGCTCTTTATACATCAAAGCTGAAACTAGAAGTCCTATGTATGTGATATTCAAGATAATCAATACAATACAGATTAAAATATTTCCTTTAATTTATACAGATTTTTTTAGAACTGGAGGTTGAACCCAGAGTCATTTTACCTCCAAGTTACAACTCTAGCCCTATTTTATGTTTTATTTAGAGATAGGGTCTTGCTTAGTTGCTGAGGGACCTTGCTAAGTTGCTAAGGCTGACATCTAACCTGAAATCCACCTGTCTTAGCCTCCCTAGTACTGGAATTAAAGATATGGGACACTATGCCTGGTGATGTGCTACTTTTTAAAGAAAAGTGTTTTTGAAAATATTTTTGAGCAGCAATATATGTCCCCAATATGCTAAAACTGCTTTCATGGAAAAAATTAAACTTTGCAAAAGTTATAAAATTTTAATTACTTTTAGTATGCCCTTGCACCATCAAAAGTGTTTGATTTAAACTATAAATTTTATGGAAAAAAATCAAATACCTATAGTTATAAGTCCTAGTGAAAGTACTTGACTTTACTACCTTCTGAAACATTTGTAAAGACCACTGTCAAGTTATCATTGCAAGATTTAAATGTTTTAAACATGCAATCATATCCTTACATTAGAAGTAAATAGTGTAGACTCTAAAGTATACTTACCCATATTATGTAAAATCAGCAAAACTTCTTATCAGGCTTATGAGAATATTGTTTAACATCTGTTCCTCTAGATAAAGTAAATCAATTTCTACAATGAGGGATTTTCTTTGATTTGTATGAAATTATTTTTATTTCTAGGTGGGAGTAGATGTTAGCAATAATACTTTTCTTAGAAGTTAGGGAAAGGGAAACAGCTGACTTCCTCTGTTTATAACAGAAATTTCCTATGCCCCACATTAGAAGGGCCTACGGTTCAGAGGTCTTTTCTTTCTCAGAAGAAAATTTTTATATCTGCCAAGTCAGATAAATCAAAAGAACAGCAAAGATGAGAAAGTGGATGTTAGAGATTTTTTTCCCTTAAGTATTACACTTTAAAAATGAAGACCCATTTACCCTTGGGTATTTGAGATCTAGAGTTGAGGGTGCAGTGGGACAGAGGTAACATATTTGTTGTGAGTATCCCATTTAAGATTCAGAAGGCAGCAGATGACCCAAGTAGAACAATAAAGGA
This sequence comes from Glis glis, assembly GCA_004027185.1. Taxonomy (NCBI): domain Eukaryota; kingdom Metazoa; phylum Chordata; class Mammalia; order Rodentia; family Gliridae; genus Glis; species Glis glis. Next base: position 10,938 of record PVJS01030722.1, on the reverse strand, counting down.
GTATGTCAAAGGTAACTTTACACATAAAATCTACCATATATTTTTCTTTATTAAATAAAATCTGGACTAAATACACATCAACAAAACACAGAAACATTTCTGTATTATGTGAACATTAGGGAAACATCTATGCAATATTGATTTTTCACAATAAAAACAAGTTTTGATGAATCTGAAGTTCAAACTCGTTATGTTGAAACGCAGTCATCCTCTAGAGTCCAAATCTAGGTTTTTAATTCCACTCTTCAATAAAACAAATCAGAGTTCCTTCCAGGGAGGGCTGAGCCGAGGTCTGGGGCAAAGACTATACAGGATAAAGCTAGAGCACCTTGCAGTGCCAGAAAGTAAAAAAGTGCCCCCAAAAGAACAAGTCGACATATGTCACAGTGACAAAGGAGTCATCTGAGCCAGTGTCCAGTGTCCAAAATGGGATATTTAGAGCAAGAAACTTTAAAAAGAAATATTGAATTGTAACCCAAAGTATAAAATAAATATCCATGAGTCCATGCTGCCATAAATAACCCACTGAATAAATAAATATGTGGCTATTATGGTTTGGATACAGACTATACCTGGAACAGCTCATGTATTGGCAATGCAAAAATGTTCAGAGGTGAAATAATTGGCTCATGAGGGTTCTGATATCAAATTAATAATTTGAATGAATTTATTGGGTGGTATTGAGTGTAGGTGTGGCATGGCTGGAGGAGGCGGGTCATTGGGGGCGTGGCCTTTAGGACTATGTATGTCCACGGCCCCTCCCCTTGCTCTTGAGAGCAGTGACCCTCCATGCACCCTGCCACTGCTGCTGCCATGTATGCCTGAGAGCCCCAATAAATCTTTCTTCCTCTAAATTTTGTGAGTCAGGTATTTAGATCACAGCAGTGAGAATGCTGACTGAAAAAATCTGGTGATAATAAAGAAATTTCCTATATAGAAGAATCCTAAATAATTGGCATAAATACTCTGTCCTGAAGGAGATGGAATATAAACCACTCCGCTATGTGTGGCCTGCACACAGTGACTTCCTTCCACAGAGTATAGTATAGAAAGACGGGAAATGAGCAACTTTACAGAGAAGAAACTGACAAGCTCTCCTTCGGCCGAGTGGACAAGGTTGGCAGTGACGGTGATAAGTCATGTCAACACCTTGTCTCCTTGATGTGATGAGATTGGCACCTTCCCTCTGTGGCCTTCCGCCCCAAAGCCTGTACTCTCCTGTCTAACCATCGGAACACGCAAGCTGTGGGGCAGACTACAAAATACCTGTCCAATACTCCTTAAATTGTTAAAGTCAAACCAGGCATCACGGTGCACACCTGTAATCCCAGTACTTGGGAGGCTGAGACAGGAGAATCGCAAGTTCAAGGCCAGACTCAGCAACTTAGCAAGGTTTCAAAATAAGAAATAAAACAGGGCTGAAGGTGTAGGTTGGACATAGAATGCCCCTGGGTTCAATCCCTAGTCCAAAATAAAATACTTGTTAAGGTCATCAGAAACAAGGGAAGCCTGTCACTATCAAGAGGAGCCTGAGGAGCCAGGACAGCTAGATGTAATGTGGATTCAGCATGGACTCCTGGAACTGAGGAAGGCCATTAGGTTAAACACTAGGAAACTCTAATCAAGTGTGACATTAGCTAAGAGGAGGCATCAGTACTGGTTCATTAGTTGTGTGGTGTTAATAATGGGGATCAAAAACAAAAAGGAAGGAGAAACCAAAAAAAAAATACACAAACAAAAAGAATAGGGAAAACTGGGTGTAGGGTATATGGGAACTCTACTATGTGTAGATTTAAGACTATTCTAAAATTAAAGTGTTTATTTTAAAAAGTCAGTCATAACAAATTTTCAATCAGTATGCAGAATTAGCTGGAGGAGAACTAAGAAAATATAACAACTTAAAAAGCAGTCTCTCCTGAGCCAGGGGCACAGATACACTGGCACATACCTGTAATCCCAGTACTTGGGAGGCTAAGACAGGAAGATCACATATTCAAGGCCAGCTTCAGCAAATTAGTGAGGCCTTCATCAACTTATTGAGACTCTGTTTCAAAATAAAAAATATGGTTTGCAGCTCAGAGGTAGAATGCCTATGGATTCCATTCCCCCAGCACCAAAGGAAAAAAAAAAGATCTCTCCCTTTTTCTTTGTTTCAGCTACAAGGAGAAGGAGGGTACATTCATTCATTTCGTCAACAAATACGTTTTGGATACATACTATGTGTAAGATTCTTGGCTAGGTGGTAGAAACACAGCGATGAGCAAGATAGTTTAATATTTCAGCCACTGACCCATAGTTAGTAAGGAGGGAGCAATAGTATTAAAAATGGCCATAAGTACTATAAAAGGAAAATGCAGAGCAGTATGCGGCCTTCTAAGAACAATCCGATCTCTGCAGATGAGAGGTAGAAGTGTGGTCAGAGAATGACGCGGGGGAGTGGGGTTGAAGCTGAGACAGGGAGTGTGCGTGGGAAGGGGGGAACACTGGGAAGGGAGGATGCTGCACCTGTGGGAGCCCAGAGGACGGGAGCATGCTGGAAGAACAGAAGGAGATGAGTGCCCCTGGAGTCAAAGCCACATGGGAGCAGCAGTGGCCTCAGCAAGGCAACGAAAAACCTTTTCTTTTTTTTCTGCTGCCCTGCCTCGCTTATTCCTTTTGCTTGGTCCAGGGAGGCAGAGGAATTCACCTTCTTTTCTTTCCACATTCACCCTGGACCCTGGTTCACCCCACATTCGTATACATCTTCCTAGAAAGCATCGCAGCCTCCAGGGCTTAAGCTTCCTCTGCTGTGAGGAGGCCCAGCCCTGTGCACATCCTTCCATGGAGAGCTTTTCCTTCTCATAAAGCAGAGATTAAAGAGATCAAGAGAGGCACTGAAGTTCTCCTGGGTCCTACCTGTCTCTCTAGCTTCCTCTCAGGTGTGGGGCCCTCCCTTTTATGCCCAAACCCTAAAAAAAACTGGACTATGCTTCTTATCTGTCTTGCTTGCATATATATTTTGTATTTTTTATCTTATTTTATTGTACTGGGTGTGGAACCCAGGTGCATTTTACATCTGATCTACACCCCCAGCTCTATTTTATTTTTTATTTTGAAACAGGGTCTCACCAAGTTTCTGAGGGGCTCACTAAGTTACTGAGGCTGGCCTTGAACCTGAGATCCTCCTGTCTCAGCTCCCCAAGTACTGAGATACAGTCGTGCATCACTACACCCGGGTATATGTGTATTTTGTAATTTAGGGTAATCTATTCCTACATTTTGTTTACATCCATCTGCACTACTTGACTATGAGCTTTTTGAGGATAAGAACCATGTCCTATTTATTAGCAATTAATAAGTATTTATTGAAAAGATAAGTGAATGAAGCTCATGCAATCGCCCAAGAGTTAGAACTTTGAGGTGGAATGCATTCCCTGCAGGCATCATGTGAGGTGAGTGGCCCAGTTAGCAGTGGTCTCATCTGGCTGCAGTCAGTGAAAGGTGCCTTCCGGGGCACTTCATCGGGCCAGAAACACCTGCTATGCCATATCTGCTGCTTGAGACGCTGGGCATCAAGTGTGGTTCAATTTCTGTTCTCACATACAAGTATGAACTTCCTTTGGCTAGTCTGTATTTGGTAGCTCAGCCCATTATTCAGAGTGAAGCTGCTCTTTCTTCTCTGTCCCAGCACAGAGAGAATGGTGTGCAAGGTGCCACATGTTCCCTGTGTCCATCTTTGCTAAGGACTGTGGTGCAGACAAGAGGCAGCACAGGTTGGGTGGAGTTCTACTGCTGCTGGCTGTGATGGTCATTCCTGTTCTCAAGTGCAAGAAAACACTTTAAAATGCAAATGAGGGTGATACTCTTGTATGGATAACCTTGAGTCCATTCTAATCTGTATTTCAAGCAAATTTTGCATGCACCCGAGTTTTTATAAAGACTAGTTTCATTTTGCATACCACTCACAAGTGTGTTTGATCTTAACAAAATAAAATTTAGAACTTCTATCTCATTTAATAAAGTCACTTTGAATGAGGTGGACTTGGAGCAGAGTAACTCTTCTCTTAGTAAACTGTTACACACCTTTTATTTAGGACAGATCTTGACATAAAAGTCAAAATCATATCATGATCATGCAATCCCACTTCAGTTATCAAAACTTTTTGTGTGTGGTACTGGAGATTAAACCCAGGGACATTCTACCTCCGAGCTATACCCCAGCCCTTTTTATTTTTTTGTTTTGAAACAGGGTCTCACAAGATTGCTGAGAGTCTCACTAAATTGCTGAGGTTGTCGTCAAACCTGCGATCCTCCTGTCTCAGCCTTGTATGCACTGGGATTTCAGGCATGCTCTTCCATGCCTGGCTTGTCAACAAAACTCTTGATCAAAATATTAGTATCACATCACTTACAGCCTCTCGGGATTGCCAAGTATTTTGTGCAGCTTGCACACTGCACAAGTCCAGGAGTATTAGTTCCATGTGCTCTGTACTTGTGCAGTGGTTATTTTTGTTTGTTTTTGTTTGTTTTTTTTTTTTTGACGGTACTGGGGATTGAACCCAGGGGCATTCCACCTCCAGGCATTCCACCTCCGGGCTACACCCCCCAGACCTATTTTTTATTCTTTATTTTGAAACAGGGTCTCACTAAGTTGCGGAGTACCTCACTAAGTAGCTGAGGCCGGCAGCGAACCCAGATCCTACGGTCTCAGCCTCCCAAGTACTGACTGGGATTACAAGCGTGCATCACCATGCCTGGCTCTTGTTGTGCAGTTTAACCACATAGTTATATACATGAGCTCTGAAGACCTGCCCAGATATTATGTGATATGTTGATATCAAATTACTGATCACTGATTTATTACTATTGGACTCTAGCCACTTCTCAGTTCATTCATTAGATTTGTTTTCTGTGTTTTGTTGATGTGACCATTATTTGAGAAGAAATCAAATTATTGGTTATGGTTCATATCCATCAGTAAGCATATTAAAACTTTTCATTGAATTTTTAAATGGTTATTTTTTAAATGTTTGCTTTGTACTGACATAGCACCAGTTTTATTGTTATCCAATGAAAACTTAATAGCATGTCACGTAATTCATTTAGAAACTATTAAGTCATTGATTTCTGGTTTTGAGAGGGGGAACATATATTTTCTCCAGCCAAGATGACTCATGGGAATTAGACCTTTTATGCTCTCTGGTGCTCATCAATGCCACACGATAGTATATGACACTTATACTATAAGTTATTTCAGTTCTCATGTGGGCTATGTGGCCTTTCAGGAGAAATTAAAAGGGCTATGATCCAGCCCAGGACCTGTGAGCCTTACTGGGTGGCAGAATATTTTTCATACTAGAATCAGTAAGGTTTTTTCAATTGCTATTCAATAGCCTAATTTGTTCAATTGTTCTTGTCAACAGAAGAATTAAGTAGGTGAATAAATTCTACTTAAAATTATGATTCACACAGTGGCATTTTGTATGTAGTCAGAAAGGATTTTCATAACAAGGAAACTCATTCAAAGTGAGTCTGAAGTGTGGACTGCAAAAAGCCAGGTCATGTGCTAAGACAAAACACTCAAGATACCAATATTGTCAAGTGTAGACAGGAACTGCATCTTTTTTATATTTTTATTAGTGCATTGCAATTATACATACATCACAGTGAGTTCAGGAATTGCATCTTTAAAATCACACATTGTAGTGTTATAGAAAATGAGATATTATTGCATTTTTCCTTGGCAGCTAAAAATCTGTTTTCATGCTCTCAACTAAGAACTGCATATACCAGTAAAGTTGCCCAAGGTCCCCAGCCGGGAGCAGTGTGCGATGTGTGTTGTGTCCCAGCCAGCCGGTCACAGGTATCAAGCCTGTGCCATTCAATGAGAAATGACTAGAATGGATCTGCTGACTTGAACAAGGAGACAGATATGAAGTGTGGCCCAGCAGATGGAACGTTTAAAACAGAAACAGCTGCTTGCTGTCGACTTGTTTTCTTTAGTGGCTTTCCTTTTCTAGTCATTAAAACTCTTTTCTTCAAGGCTGTGTACAATGTTGGCAATATCTATTTTGTCAACACACATGTGTATGATTTCAAAGGCCACCTGGAATAGCTCTGCAGTGCAATTAATGAAGTTTCATTGGAAAAGACCAAAGAAATATCAAAAAGAGGAAAGCACCTTTCAGTAAGAGGCAAAAGGATGCATTCTAGAAGAATAATGATAATTTTCCACATTATCACATAATAAATGTCCATTTTGTTATTGCTTTACAAACAATATAAAAAGATTAGAAGAAGTATTAAAATAGGCTGTAGTCATGGAAGTGATAAAACAAACCTTGTAGGGGGTTTAAAAATCAACATACTCTTACCCTCCTAACTGAGTGTAGTGATGATTGATAACTGAGCATCTGGCAATTGATAATTGGCAAACACATCATTGTTTTTGGATGGTATGAAGAGTGACAGAAAGAGTATTGGTGGGATGGTAATAATTATCACCCCATAACTAGTGCTGATATCTGTAGAGAAGTGACAGTTGCCTCTGTTTAAGCACTTGTAGCAGAAAATAGTACAGGAAGAATTGTTTTTATATACAAAGAAAAATTTACATAAAAGATATAGCTACTACAGATAAATTAGGGTGAAATACACTTGATTCTTGATATTTATCACTTCAGAGGACTGTGTTCAGAAGGATTGTGAGGACTTATTGAAAAAGTGTCTGTTACGTTACTGATATTTGGGGTAGGAATGGCTTGTGTTAGTTTTCTGTTGCTGTAACAAATACCTGAGACAATCAGCTCACAAAGAGGAAAGGCTTATTTTGACTCTTAGTTTTGGAGGTTTCAGTCTGTGGTCAGTTGGCCCTGTAGCTTCTGGCCTGTGGGGAAACAACCCATCATGCCGCAGAGGAAGCTGCTCACCTCAGTGGCTGGAACAAAGAGCGAGAGGAAGGTGATGGGGTCCCAATGTCCTCACTTCCTCCCATTATGAGGAACCTCAAGGTTCCAGAACCTTCCAATGGCACCTTCCAAAGGCTCAAAGCCTTTAACACACGGACCTTAGGGGACACTTCTCCAAACCACAGAGTGGCTCATTTACCTAATATTTACTACCCCTCAATCTAACATAGCTTAGAAACTACCTGAAAGGAAAAAGAAACCTATTATTTATTTATGCCTAAGTACATATTTGACATTTATCCCTAAAAACATTAAATGAGTAGTGAAGATTTTATTAAATTTTCTCTAAGTTGTAGCTAGTACTTTTCGTGGTGCATGGTGTCATGTGCAGTGTGTTCACATTTGAAACTCTTTTTTAAATAATTTTATTGGTGCATTGTAATTGTACAATATAGTGAAATTCAAAATGACACAGTTACATATGGAAACGTCACTAGGTGCGTTTCCCTCGGATCCCACCCTGTCCTCACCTTCCTCCCTCCATGTACAAGTTAGTGAGATTGGTAGTCATACCTTCATATATGGACATAATGTTTCCTTCTTTCCCCCTATTCCCCATCTCCTTCCACTATTCTACTGGTCTCTCTTTTCTTTTATCTGAAGTCCCTTTCCTTTCTTATTTTCTCTCTAGCTTCCACATATGAGAGAAAACACACAGCCCTTTGACTTTCTGAGATGGGCTGATCTCAGTTAACCATTTGGGACACTTTCTGATTGTGAAAATTAAATGACGAGATTATAGTTATCAGAAAACATAAGTCTTATTCTTGGCAGAGTATTTAAAAGAAAACACTTCATATATAACCAAAGTCCACAATATCTTATAAACCGTTTAGATAGTGGGTGTTAGAGTGTTTTTGCACTGTAGTTTACAGGAACTCAAACACACAAGGACACTGAAGGTTGGCTCTCATCTAAACAGCTAACGATTGTCAAAAAGAAAACCATGCTCACGGTTTAAAAATCCAAATTATAGAAAACACAGTGTGCCCCAGGCATTGTAAATACTGTAACTCCTGGTATCTCAGCTCTAGATAAGTCTCCTGGAATTTAGTTTTTTTTATAAGCATAATGATATTCACAGCCTTTAGTTAATACTGAGAACTCCACAAGAAAGACCACTGAAGATTTGGGGCCATAATTAGAAAATGGAACTATTTTTACCACCATAAAAATGTATCTGCCTATGGGGAAAATGAAAAGATTAGGAGTAAGATTAGGATTAAGGGTATGTATAATCTAGCTCATATATCATTAATAAACATCACAAAAATGAGCAACATGAAAAAGATCCGCCTCGCTCCAGAAGGGCCCTGCGCACCCTTGGGAACGTCTCCATTTAAAATGAGCTGACCCTTATCGGACGGTTGGTTTTCAAGGGAAGAATGAGTCATGTCATAAATGTTGTCAGTTTTGCTTTTATGAGGTTTGGCAAAGGACTTTCTATTTATTTTTCTCCATATGTTATAAGATCTCAAAATAGATTTGGAATTCCCCCCAACCTCACCACCACTAGAGTGAACATTATAACACTAACTTGTATTTAACCCTTTTCCCATTTAAGAAAAAAAAGTACAGCTTTGCTGCCACATTTAATTTTACATAAACATGCTCTTTGAGGCTGAAACAAATATGACTGATTTTCAATGTGAAAATAAAATATAGAAACTGTACTTGGAGCTGGGAGTGGTGGCTGGTAATCTCAGTACTTAGAAGGCTGAGATAGGAGGATAATAGGTTTGAGGCTAGCCTTACATCTTAGCAAGACTCTCAGCAACCTAGCAAGACCCTGTTTCAAAACAAAAAAATATAAAGGGCTGGGGGTGTTGCTCAGATAGAATGCACCTGGGATCCATCCTCATTACCACAAAACATTAAAACAACAACAAAAAAACCCTATTTTTGAGTTATTTCGAAACAGGACTTGTCTCTAATTTTAATGAAAGAGAAATGGATATGACGATGAGTCTTTGATAACTGTTCTTGGTGTGGTAAATTTCTGTAATCCATGAGTGATCTTGGGGTAAACGCTGCAGCCTCAAGAGCTGCCAGCGAGTATTCTCAGGGTGATGGGAAGAGCATTAAAAGTGCTTCTCAGCTTCAGAGGGGCTTTCACTACATTCTGCAGCATTAGTATAAATGTCCTGTGGCACAGAGTGGAGGTATGTGCTTCACAAATGAGAATTGAGACAAAGCTGATGAAGGGGTTTCCCAAGGCTTAGCTGGGAACTAAACCCAGACCGGCTGACTCATTGCTTAATTGTTTTTCTGACCACTTTATGTTGAGTACTGTGGGAGGTCCTGAGGAAGTGCAGCCTCTGACCCTAATCATGAACAAATTACTGTCTACTGACAGTAATAAATTTGTAGGAAGATTTTTTTAATAAAGGCCATGGAAAATGTATCCATGGGAAAAATGCTGGCATTATGCTGCATTTTTTATCCTTTTTTCTTTTCTTCTTTCTTTCCATCTCTCTGGGTGACATCAGTGTCTTAGTCCATTTTGTGTTGCTATAAGAAAATACTTGAGGCTGGGTGCTTTATAAAGCAGAGAGGTTTGTTTAAGAACACAGTTTTGCTGGCAGAAATTTCAAGATTAGGCAGCCCTATTTGATTGGCTTCTGGTGACAGTTTTCTGACTGCACTATAACATGTTGAACGCATGAAATCACACGGTGGGAGTGTATAATAGATATGTGTTATAGTTAGATTTAAAATGTCCCCTAAAGAGCTCATTTATTAATGTTTGGAGTTGATGTAGTTGAGTCTCAAGGGTTGTAACCCCAGCAGTGGATTACATTACAATGGATTCATCTGGGTGCTGGCATGGGCCTCTAGGGTGTGGCTGGAGGGGTGGATCCCTGGGGGTGCAGCCTTGGGGATTATATATAGTCCCCCTCCCCCTACTCTCTCTTTTTTCTTTAGCCTCCATGATGTGAGCAGTACAGCCTATGTATTCTCCCTATCTCTGCCACCTGCTGCTGTGCCCTGAGATCTGCGGTCCCCAGCCTCACATGGACTGAACTCAAAACTGTAAGAAAACAAATATTTCCTTTAAGTTATGTGGTCAAGACTTTAGATTATAGCTGTAAGAATGCTGACCAGAATAATATCAAATAGTGAGAGAGGAAGCAAGAGAGGAGGGAAGTAATAGGCTTGCTCTTCCATACCAAAATTTTCTCATGGCAACTACCCAGGTCTTGTGAGAACTACATTAATTCCTTCTATGCGTGATGGCCCCATTACCTAACTACCTTCCACTAAGCCCCACCTCTTAAAGATCCACCACTTCTCACCAAGCGCCTTGGAGCACATCTGTAATCCCAGTACTTGGGAAGATGAAACAGGTGGATTACAGATTCAAGACCAATGCACAGTAACTTAGTAAGACCCTGTCTCAAAATAAAAAATAAAAAGAACTGAGGGTGTAGCTCAGAGGTAGAATTCCCCTGTGATCAATACTCAGTACCACATGCACACGTATCCACCACTTCTCAATACTGTTACATTGGGGACCAAACTTCTAGCACAGGAACTTTGTGGGACATATTAAAATCTTATCTCAACCCCACCAAGCACTTATAACATAGCTTTGAATAAAGGGTATGTTCTAATGATTCCCATATTTATATATTGGCTTAATATTTCAACCTTCTCCCACAGCTTTAGACCTATTACCTGCTGTTTACTACTAATAGAATTCCTTCCAGGAGAGCTAGACTCCAAATGCTTCCAATGGACTTTACCATCTTCTTCCCTTTCTGTGGTTTCAGTGTTAGGATTAGTACTGTCATGGTGTAGTTTATTAGAATATTATGAATTTTAATGTAATAAGACTTCATATTAAAGTGTACTGTTAGAATTAAGACTTGACTTCTGTAAGACCACTTGCTTATGAACGTTTGTAACTCCATTTTCAGTTTAAGAATCCATGTTGTAAAGCTGTGATGAGAGCTTTGAGAATGTGATGTTTGAAACTTAAAAAATAGCA